>CAKALU010025687.1:890-59763 GCA_916700995.1 Hozukius guyotensis
ATACAACAAATAAACTGTAAGGAAAGGAAAAGATGAATAAAAACAAAAAAAAAAAAAAAATTGGAATAACATTTTTTTATAAAATTGAAATGTCTACAATTTAAAAGTTTTAGTCATTTTAGAATTTTGAGTTTTAAGTCATCAATCATAGTCAAATATGTTTTAAAATCAGTATCTTTAAAAATAAAAAAGGAGGGTATTCTTTCTTCTTCTTCTTCTTCTTCTTCTTCTTCTTCTTCTTCTTCTTCTTCTTCTTCTTCTTTTAATAATTTAGTTAGAAAGTTAAATACAATATAATCACATGTTCAGATTTTTCATTACAATTCTGCAAAAATATTTTACAGTATAAAAATAATATAAAAAATAAATTATAAATTATACAACAAATAAACTGTAAGGTAAGGAAAAGATGAATAAAAAAATAAAAAATAAAAAAATTGGATAGAAAAATTGAATAAATTTGAAATGTCTTTAAAAATAAAAAAGGAGGGTATTCTTTTATCTTCTTCTCCTCCTCCTCCTCCGCGTCCTCCTCCTCCTTCTTCTTCTTCTTCTTCTTCTTCTTTTTTTAATACTTTATTTCAAAAGTTCAATACAATATAATCGCATCTTCAGATTTTTCATTAAAATTCTGCAAAAATATTTTACAGAAATTTTAGAATTTTGAGTTTTAAGTCATCAATCATAGTCAAATATGTTTTAAAATCAGTATCTTTAAAAATAAAAAAGGAGGGTATTGTTTTATCTTCTTCTTCTTCTTCTTCTTCTTCTTCTTCTTCTTCTTCTTCTTCTTCTTCTTCTTTTTTATACTTTATTTCAAAAGTTCATTATAATATAATCGCATGTTCAGATTTTTCATTACAATTCTGCCAAAATATTTTACAGTATAAAAATAATATAAAAAATAAATTATAAATTATACAACAAATAAACTGTAAGGAAAAGAAAATATGAATAAAAAAATAAAAAATAAAAAAATTGGATAGAAAAATTGAATAAATTTGAAATGTCTTTAAAAAATAAAAAAGGAGGGTATTCTTTTATCTTCTTCTTCTTCATTACAATTCTGCAAAAATATTTTACAGTATAAAATTTATATAAAAAATAAATTATAAATTATACAACAAATAAACTGTAAGGTAAGGAAAAGATGAATAAAAAAATAATAAATAAAAAAATTGGATAGAAAAATTGAATAAATTTTAAATGTCTTTAAAAATAAAAAAGGAGGGTATTCTTTTACCTTCTTCTTCTTCATTACAATTCTGCAAAAATATTTTACGGTAAAAAAAATAATATAAAAAATAAATTATAAATTATACAACAAATAAACTGTAAGGAAAAGAAAAGATGAATAAAAACAAACAAAAAATTGGAATAAAAAAAAATTATAAATTTGAAATGTCTAAACAATTTAAAAGTTTAAGTCAATTTAGAATTTTGAGTTTTAAGTCATCAATCAGTCAAATTCTTCTTCTTCTTCTTCTTCTTCTTCTTCTTCTTCTTTTTAATTTTTCTTCTTCTTCTTCTTCTGCTTCTTTTTTATTTTTCTTCTTCTTCTTCTTCTCCTTCTTCTTTTAATATTTTATTTCAAAAGTTTAATACAATATAATCACATGTTCAGATTTTTCATTACAATTCTGCAAAAATATTTTACAAACATTTTTGAATTTTGAGTTTTAAGTCATCAATCATAGTCAAATATGTTTTAAAATCAGTATCTTTAAAAATGAAAAAGGAGGGTATATCTTCTTCTTCTTCTTCTTCTTCGTGTCTTTTATTTGCTGAGAGCTCAGCCAGCAGGAAGTGGAGGAGCCATGTGGTTGATGATGATGTTGATGATGATGATGATGATGAGTGTCGCTGCAGCAGACTGACTGACTGACTGGAGGCAGAACAAACTGGGAGGGGAAACTAACGACCAGCAGCAAACTACCAGCTACAGGCGACAGGCGACAGCGACAACTTTAGAACACTCCTAAGGTAGTAATGTAGCCTCTGAAGACATTAAATAAACTATAATGTTGATGTAGTAGTAGTTTATGAAGTTGTTTAACAGTTACTCTGCTTGTGTAGTTGCTAAGCTACGAGGTTTAATCAGTCAGTTACGGCTGAGGGTTTGTAGCGGAAGATGGGCTGGGCTGCTGAGTTTCGATGTCGTTTTTTTCTTGTTTCGTGTTGTAAGCTTTATTTAACAACTTATATATGTGTTTCCTGTTTTTAAAAAAGGGTTTCCTGCATCAGAAGTTGAAGATGAGCGACACGAATCCGCCCAAAGTTGAGCTTTTTGTGAAGGTATGTGATTTAAAGTGATTGATGTCTCCAAAGAGTCGACATTATGTGACATTATGTTTATTTAAGCTGCAGATAAGGTGTGTTTTGAAGGTTTCTTATCTTATCATTTCATCTGCATTCTCTCTGTATTGTTATTAAAAGCTGATAACATATCTCAAACTGGACTTAAAGTCACCTTGTAGGTGTTTTAAAATCACATTACAGCATCTGTTAGTTGCATGTTCAGATTTTTCATTACAATTCTGCATATTAATAAAATATTTTACAGTATAAAAATAAATTATAAATAATACAACAAATAAACTGTTAGGAAAGGAAAAGATGAATAAAAACAAAACAAAAAAACAAACAAAAACATTCGAGGTCTGCTAAACAATTGGAATAAATTTGAAATGTCTAAACAATTAAAAAGTTTTAGTCATTTTAGAATTTTGAGTTTTAAGTCATCAATCATAGTCAAATATGTTTTATTATCTTCTTTTTTCTTTAATATTTTATTTCAAAAGTTCAATACAATATAATTGCATGTACAGATTTTTCATTACCACCTCTGCTGCTGACTCACCTCACAGGCTTATAGCCTAAATGACTAAAGAATAATCTAATTAAATGCACGTTAACATACTGGGCAAGCGACTTTAATCTATATTTAGTATGGTAGTATGTCAGGCAGGCTAATCCCATTTTCTTTGAGCCAAAAAAACTCTTAATATAAACAAATATTGCGACAATGTGCAAAACAACATTAAGACATAATTAAAACAGTTATAAAACATAAAATCATTAAAGATTAGAAGATAAAAACAAGCTAAAAAAAAAAAGCTGGGATAGAAGCTAAAATAGAATATAACACACAAGAGTAAAAGCTCTAGTGCAGTATAAGATCATTATCTGGTTTAATAAAAGGCAGCAGAAAACAGGAAAGTGTGAAGCTTTGATTTAAAAGAACTCAGAGTTGGAGTTGGTCCTGCAGGTTTCTGGGAGCTTGTTCCAGATATTTGGTGCATAAAAACTGAACGCTGCTTCTGCATGTTTAGTTCTGACTCTGGGGACACTTTGTTGTGTTCTCACACACACGTTTAAATAATGATTCCTCTGTGTGAACATGTGCACCACCCTCTTTTTTTTTTCCACTTCAGGGGTGAAAGATACTGTTGTTACTTCTCTAAAAATCCTGGTTACTATAGTCAGCCTCTTCAGTGACGCTTGATACTGTTAATTAACAGAAATCTATATTTAGTATATGTCAGGAAGGTTTAATCCCATTTTCTTTGCGCCAAAAAACTCTTAATACAACAAATATGGCTTCCCCTCATGTTCTCACTCACACACGTTTAAATAATGATTCCTCTGTGTGAACATGTGCACCACCCTCTTTTTTTTTTCCCCTTCAGAGGTGAAAGATACTGTTGTTACTTCTCTAAAAATCCTGGTTACTATAGTCCGCCTCTTCAGTGACGCTTGATACCGTTAATTAACAGAATATGTAGCCTATAAGTATAGTTTCATTTGGTAACAGAAAGTAAGTGGCTTCCTGTTTTACTATGACTGTAGGTTTATACTGTATGCTGTTCAGGCTTCAGTACAACCCCCTTAATGGGATATAGAATGACTGAACGTGAAATATGGCTTCCTGCAGCCACACAGGGAACATTTTAAAGCTGTATGATCACTTCCTGGAGCAGCCCTACAAGCTCTACGTGAACGCAAGAATGAATTATGTTGCTTCTAAGGGAGCAACTAATTCTGATTTTCTTTATGGATTAATGCGCTGATTATTTTCTCCATTAATCGATTAATCGTTTGGCCCAATAAATGGTCAGGAAATGTTGGAAAAATGTCCATTTAAATTACTTTAAATGTATTGTTTTGTCCAAACCCAACAATCCAAAACTAAAGATACTCAGTTTACATTGTTATAAAATGAAGAAAAGCAGCACATTTGAGAAGCTTGAATCAGAGAAAGTTTGAAATTTTTCCATGAAAACTGATAAATTGATTATTAGAATAGTTCCTGGCTAATTAGTCTATCGACTTAAATGTTTCAGCTCTAATAATTTGGTCTACAAAATGTTAGACATTTAATTTTTTCTGTCTTATCGAGCTGAAACTATTGGTCGATTAATTGATTTGTCGACCGGTAACTATTTTGACAATCAATTAATCATTGAAGTAATTTTTCAACAAAAAATACATTACAAAAGTAAAAACATTACTTACAAAATGAGGCATTTAAGACTTCATGTTGGGCTTTAGGAAACTGTAATTTTCCACTATTTTCTGACATTTACAGACCAAATAATTAATCGATAAATGGAAAAAAATATTTGAAAGATTAATCAGTAATGACAGTAATCATTAGTTGCAGCCCTATTATCATATGAGACAAAGAAAAGCAGCAAATCATCACATTTGAGAAGGTGGAACTACAGCGCTTTTATAATTTTTTGCTTGGAGAAATTATTTAAGTGACTATTAAAATATTGCAGATGAATTTTCTGACGATCAATTTATCAAGTTATATTGTCGGCTCAGATTGCTTTTGTCAATGCTTTGTTTTAAATCAAACAAATGGAGACATGCTGCTGACTTTATGCTGTAGAGTCAGGACATTTTTGTTATCTTTTTAGCTCATTTTCTTTTCTTTCTTTCTTTCTTTCTATTGTCATATCTGTAAACAAGGTCATAGCTCTGCATGAGGTTTCCAGTGAGTTATAGGTTGATGGTGGGTGTGCAGTGATGGTTTTGAGTGCTGACTTTGCAGCTTGGTTAAAGAGTGAAAACTGCTGTTGCACTTTTTCTTTCTTTTCATATTTTTTTCTTTCGTTTTTCACAAAAAAAGGAGAGAAAAATTCAACAAAAAAAAACAAGTAACAGCCATGGTCCCCATATGTGCCTCTACCCAATGTTACTACATGAGATAAACATGTCAGAAACTATATGAAAAACATGAAATAATATAAACTGTTCTCTGTTTTTGTGTCTCAGGCAGGGAGCGATGGTCAGAGCATCGGCAACTGTCCCTTCTCCCAGCGTCTCTTCATGGTGCTGTGGCTGAAAGGAGTCACCTTCGATGTTACCACGGTGGATATGAAGAGGTGAAAACACATTCGACTTACGTTTGTGTGCTGCAGTTTTCTACTGGCACAACAGAGGAATGTCCACCTTCTGTTTTAATCAGTAAAGGAACAGGGGGGCGCATTTCATTCAGATATCGAGTGTTAAAAGATACAAAGCGACTCTGGCTTTGATTTTGGTGACAGCTGAGGAAGTGTTGTAAACATGAGTAATTTCCTGTGGTTTCACATGTTTTCCTTTTCTTCCTCCCCATCTCTCTCCTGCTATTTAACCCCTCTATCTCTTCTGCTGGATGTCTGTGTCTCTGTTTCTGACGTTCCTTTATTTCCGTCCACCTTTTAGGAAGCCAGACATCTTGAAGGACCTGGCTCCGGGTGCCCAGCCTCCCTTCCTGTTGTACGGCAGCGAGGTGAAAACGGACACCAACAAGATCGAGGAGTTCCTGGAGGAAAATCTCTGCCCTCCGAAGTAATCACTCCATACATCTGTTTTACAAATGTTTTATTATGTTCTTTTAAGTCTTTTTTAACCTATCTTCAGCTTCTCAATTGTGAGGAATTGCCGCTTTTCTTCGTCTTATGTGATTGTAAATTGAATATATTTGGACTTTATTTAACGAAACAAACATTTTAAGATATCATCTTGGGCTTTCGGAGATTTTAAAAGTAATTTTTCACTCTTTTCTGACATTTTTTAGACCAAAGTTTTGCTAGTCTCCTACTTTGACTTCTTGTAGTTTTTGTGTCATCCTGTATAAATCTTGTTGGACTAAGCTCTTCACATTTCATTCATGTGAACTGTTGTTTGCAATGTGATCATAGTGAATCATTATCGACCCCTCTGATGTTTAGATATCCCCGTCTGGCCGCTCGTAACCCAGAGTCCAACACAGCAGGCATGGATGTTTTCTCCAAATTCTCTGCTTACGTCAAGAACTCGAACCCTCAGACCAACGAAAGTAAGATCTAACATTTCATTGAATTTAATCTGAATATTTCAAATGGAATAACACTCCTTGCTTCATCCAGACTTTTACATTTTTAATAGATGCTTTTTTAGTTTTAGTTTTGGTGGTGTTTTCTGTAACAAACACCGCTGAGCTCCTTCTGTCTTTCTCTGAAGGACAGAAAACCAGTAGGGAGCGTCCGAGCTAATAACATTACGGTCTGAGCTTCTCTGCCTCGGTGCAAACAGGTCACCTGCTGCTCTCTGTGTTGGGTGATCTCACCGGAAATGTCACTGTTGTTGGGTGAAAACTGTGTGTGTTTATTTAATCTACTTACTTTTTTCTTTTCATTTAATTTCAGCCATTTTAAAAATTTGTGAGTTTACATCAAAAAATGTAATTGCATTAGTCTGAAATACGCTTAGATTTTGCATTAGTCTTTTTTGGAGGAACAAACTATTCCTTTAGCTTTGATTTAAAAAACTGTATTTGAATATTTTCTGTGTGTGCACGTGTGCTCAGATCTAGAGAAAGGCCTGCTGAAGGCTCTGAAGAAGCTGGACGACTTTCTCGGCTCCCCACTTCCTGACGAGATCGACGAGAATAGCACCGATGAGCTCACTTCCTCGTCCCGCCCCTTCCTGGACGGCCAAGAGCTTACTCTGGCCGACTGCAACTTGCTGCCTAAGCTCCACATCGGGAAGGTAATCTTCTGCTTTAAGCTGTGCAGCATGGGGGAGCCCGGAATGAAGAGATAATAATGTCTAGTGCATGTCTTTGGTCGGAAACTGAATGTTTCTTTCTCATTCTGTTTTCCTCTCTCCAGGTGGTGTGTTTAAAATACCGTAACTTCAGCATCCCTCAGTCTCTGACGAACCTCTGGAGGTACCTGAACGCAGCGTACGCCAGGGAGGAGTTTTCCTCCACCTGCCCGATCGACGATGAAGTCCACATTGCCTACTCCTGCGTAGCTAAAGCTCTCAAGTAGGAGCACAACAGGATGCACAAGTCATTAAAAAAACACACACATTTGCTCACCTGCGCACACCGAGCGTTCACTCTGCAAGCAACGTGTTCGACCCGTTTTCTCAAGAGGCATTCATGGCATCTGCATGGTCATTTTTTTGCAGCTTTAAAAGTTATAATGTCAGAACATTCTGATGAGTCGATATAGCTGGTTTACTATCATCAAACCATAATCTAAGGTTTGTTTTTAGAGATGTTTGTTTATGTAGTTTTCCTGTTTTTTTGTTTGCCACGTGGATCAGTTGATATCAGGAGGTAAACAAGGAAGCACAGGAGTCAGATAAGCTGATGTTAAAACAAACCCATGCACACAAAAAAGTTGTGGCAGAATTTATTCCTGGACATTCACCTCTGTAGAATGATTGATCACGTTGCTTGCAGGCTCACACACACACACACACACACACACACACACACACACGCACTTAAAACTACAGCCTTGCTTGTGTACAGTTTCACCATCACTAGATACACACTGTAAAGTTGTTTCTATTCCCTTCTTGATGTTTTCTACAGTGTATCTTTGTATGGGGGGGGGGGGTTCAACAGACACAAAGCTGCCTACCAGATCAAACTTTCACTAATACCTTGCAAGCCTCACACAGACTGATTCACCTCGTATTTTCAGTCTTGTTATAAAGGAAGTAGGTTGTTTTTTTTAGGGTGACAATGATGCGTACCAGCACCAGCTCACCAGCCAAAGTGTTGTGGTTTGTCTGTAAACACAGATGCTTCACATTGAGAGAACTTGGCCTTTAACAGTTGAGGTTTATAAATATTTTTTTTATTAAATAGATTTCTTATTCTTCATAGTGCTCCTCAGACAGGAAGTGGGGTGCTTTTTTTTTTTTTTTTTTTCGGTAGGCAGAGCTGCAAACAGTTACAGAGACAGGAAACTATTTCAATAGACTCGGGCTTCCCCTTTCTGCGCTCCCACAGCAGGCGTGAAGGATTATTCAAGATTACAGAGCTTGTTTGTGATCCGCTGTCGGGGCCTCTTGCCAACAGTTTATTTTCTTCTGCCTGTCATGTATGAAGGAAACTGTTTAGTGTCATATTAAACAGGGAGCTCAGATTGTGAGTGTATTGAAGTTGCTGTGGATCAAGAAGTTTAAAAAGCTGAAAGCACTTCTACTGCCTCCTTTGGTAGCTCGGGCGCACAAGGCCTGTTCTGTTGCATGTTTCTCATGAGGGGAAAAAAACCAGCAGGAAGTTAAAATGTAAATGTGCAAAACTTGCACGTTTTAAAATGGAAATCGCACTTGCAGCTTTAGATTGCCGTCCATTATTAATTAAAGGATAGGGCTGGCAATATTCTATATTTGTCTTATTGTCAACAAATCCCACGATCAACACTTAATGTATGAATTACCCAACTGTCTGTGGCCCCTCGGCCTCAAGCCCTGACGTGGATCTTTAAAATATCGGTCACAAATATATAATTTCATTCTTTAAAAAAATGCAAAGTAGTTTCCTAACATTGCAGGACACTGTAGTTTTTAGCAAACGTCACTCAAAAGGGAGTAAATAGTGAATTTGTTGGGGACTGTTTTCTATTTGCAGCAGAAGGACGGTGTATTTGGGAGAACGCATGGGGACGATATGAAAATTTCATGTCCCAGTTATCCTGACCAAAATAATTGTGATTCACGATATTATCCCTATAATCATCGAAATATTCTTAAAACTCTTATTGATAACATTCTCATGAAGACGAACAATTTAAAAAAATAATACACCCACAGAATCTTTAGAAAGGTGCCGAATAACAGTATGGCTTTTCCTTAAAAAAAATTATTATAATTGTGAATTAATCAATAAAAAATGTGGTGGGTCCAAAATGAATGTTTTGTTTATCTCTGTGGAAGATATCTGACGTAAACCTTTTTAGTGAAAATCAATAAGGTAAACATAAATCATAAGGTCCCCCTCCAAAAATAAATCAAAATAGCAACATTGATACAACATGAAAGCAAGCTAGACAGCTTTTTCAAGTCAATCATGTGAGGATATTCACGATTATCCCAATAATGGATATTCACCATGATCAACTGATTGTGAGTGTCTTTTATTCGCGATAAAATCCTATATCGTCCCATCCCTATTTGGGAGCAAAATAAACTTCAGTGCCCACGTTCATCGTAATAAAGGAACATGTCACCTATAGTGCAACGATGTGGCTCATTAATGTGTTTCTAGCTCTAGGGATGGTTTTAGTCTTCTCATGGGATTTGTTGACAATTAGAAACATTTGTAATATCACTAGACTTATCCTTGAATTAAACACCTATATTGAGTGACTTCAGGCTGCCACTTAACTGTCGTGTCTCCAGTATAGGAATAATCCACTCTTGTTAAATTTGCTAGTCTGAAATAATTCTTGTAAAAGTGACTTGAAATAGAACCGCTGGGGAAGAACTGGAACCAATAACAACCCGTCTTGTCCGACTGTAGCAGCGGCTTGTGTAAAACGGTGTTATTAACTTCACGGCAACTATGCAAATTGTCTCTCAGATCAGGGTGAAGCTCTTTTAAAAGAAAATTAAACCGAAGTGCAATTTAAGCCGATTGAAAAGACAATCTTGTACACAGACTTTGATTATATATATTAGATGTCCAGCGTGAGCACAGTTGGTTATTTCTCTACGTGATTTTAGTTAAATCCTTCCTTGAAGTGTTGATCAAAGAGATGATACTGTATATTTTATACTGACTGAATCGCATCTATTTTCTAAAATTGGTTAAAGGGATCGTGTCTGAATAATTTCAGTGCTGATATATATTTTAGTATTCTCCAAGTGTGGAAGAGTTTTTCACTTCTAACTGCCGGACTAGATACAATTTCAGGGACCATTTAACTTGATATATTCGTTAAACTTTTACTTTCATTAGTTTGTTTTTCACTTCACTGTTTAACTTTTTTTTTTAATCTTTATGTCAGTATTTTCTTTGTTATTAAACTCATTGTGTTTTTGACTTATTGTTTCCTACCCCCATGAAGTCCTCTACAAATATTTGAACTTGTTTTCATGGCATGTTGTCAAAAACAGTTGCACTTAAAAGTCCAGAGGATCAAAACAAACAGTGGTTTGTACACTAAACCAGTAGATTTAAAATAAACAATGAAGACAATCAAACTAATAGCACAGCTAAAAATTGTGTTTTGTACTTTTAAAGCCCTGACAAAGACGCATTTATTAATATCCCAATAAAGAAATATCTTGGTAATAAATCAACCACTGACAAATGTGTTTTATTTACTTTTCAACCATTACGGAGGATAACAACATGGAGATGGTCAAGAAGAAAGCGTACAAAAAAGGTGCAAACAACATTTCTAGTCTGTTTAAGTGGTACGCTTAAAGCTCTAATGATTGTAAACATGATGTCAGTACGGTAATTCAAAAAATAATGTGTACATACAAAGCAAATACACATTAAAAAGAAGGCATCTCTTTAGTGTAATTTATTAAGGATTAAGTTTCATTAGCATAATTATTGGGTCGTCATTATTGTCTTTTGGAGATGCACTGATGCATGGCCCAACTAAGGGTGTTGTTTAAAAAAAAAAATGGTATGTGTTTTGAGTTTCTAACCTCAAGATCCATTTAGTATGTCTTCTGGAGCTTTCGCCCAGTTGACATGGAAATATGGACGTTCAAATTTCCAGTATTTATAGGATTACTCATCCATGTTGGTGTCAAAGTTCAAAGTTCATTATTGACATAAAAAAACAGAAGTTGACAAACCAGTCTCACTTCAACTTAGTAGCTGTTCTGGAGCTTTCTATCATATCACATGATCTTCATCTGCAAACTCATCTGTTTACAAAATGTTTCAAATATGAACATTTAAACTTAAACTTTCAAGACAACATGGGCTAAAAAATTAAAATTGAACATCTACTAATTTGTTGATGAAGATCATGTGATATGATTGAAAGCTCCAGCAGAACAGCCACTAAATGGACCTTGAGGTGCAGATTGTTTTGTCAGCTGCTGTTTCCAAGGTCAAGAATGAACTATTAACCAACTTTTTTTAATGGAAATCTTTTTAAATGTGATCACCTGAAATGAGCAAATTCTTATCTCGTGATGAAGATCATGTGATATGATAGAAAGCTCCAGAACAGTTACTAAATTGAAGTGAGAGTGGTCAGTTTCTGTTCCCAATGTGAAGAAGGAACTTTGAACTTTCACACCAACATGGATTGTTTTTTTTCAACTGCATATATTTTGATGTCAGTCTGTTATTTTTACTGACAATATATTGTGATATTTGTGTTTTTGTAATTGTTTTTGTATGACGCTTTACACAACTGTCAAATATTTTGTATTATTTTTATTACATTTTTAGACTTACCTTTTTAAGAAGGTAAGTAGATACTATGGGTAGGAAAATATTAGATAATATGGGCTTCTGTGCATCACTAATACAACATGTTCCCTGTTAATTCTTTATTAAAAACAGGAATTTTTAAAAACCCTGTTGTTTACAAATGCATGCTCATGTGCCTGTGAGTGTACATCTTTTCCAGGTCTTTCCAGATCTTGGATATTCAGTATTAAGCGTGACCCCATCCAGACCCCGACCACCACCACCTCTGATGTTCAGGCCAGCAGGAGAGTGAGTGCCGGCAGCAGGCAGAGAGCCACTCGTCCCCAGCTGAGGGCAGTAAAGGACCCGGCTCCGTTACACAGGTCTATATCACAGCAGATGTTGGTGTAGTTGAAGAAGAGGCCTGAAGTGTATTTCTGTCCACTCAGACCACACTGGGACGGGACTGCACAGCTCTTCTCGAACATCGTCACTTGTAGAACGCCTATGAGAGAAAGGAGGCGGGTTTATTTAGGTGCATGCAGTGATGATGGGGAGATGGTCAAACAAATCTATGGAGGCAAAAATATGTCATAATAATTCGAATTTTAAAAGCAGCTGAATACCTTCTGTATCAGCCTGAATGTTTTCTCTGGAAATTACATTTCAAAATGTTGGGGTTGTATTATACTGAGGATTATATTGAGTTGCTTTATGGGTTGTTTGGAGCCTTAATGTTAAACCTACAGGAGTTTAACTAGGTGACTGATAGGCGTGTTTTGAATGAAATAAATGACTGACGAGGGAAGACAAGTGGAAGAGGCTCCCAATGTTTTACGGCAGAAACTAACTATTTCGAAAAATGAATGTGACATGTGAGTTAATACTGCAGTTCCCTGGGAATGCCATACATTAAAACAGCAACAGGTGGACCCCAATGTGAGCTCCACATCCTAGTCTTACCAGACCCTGTTCTAATAACAGCTATAACATGGGGTCACAATCAGGAAAATGACAGTACTGGACTCAGAGTTTGACAGTTCGGCTTCTGTTCCACACCTTCACATAATTGGCAGGTTGACAGAAAAATAAAATAAAGCTGAAAGTAAAAGTATAAAGTATAAACTAAGGGAATTCATGCAACATAAAATCAGATGGATGGTTTTCAAAGTATTTTGATGCAATGATTCAATTTCACAAGAAGTAGTTTACAGTTGTTTTTAAAACTCAAATCCTGACAAATTTGTATAAAAAAACCCATTAATTTAACTCCATCTCGTGATGTTTAGTGAAGCATTATTGCATCCGCCCTACTGTTTAATTCCTTTCACCTAATTTTATGAAAGGCAATATATCTGAAATCATATTCAACATGTTGTCTTCTGATAAAAAGATATTCTAGCACTGAAGACCCCGTCTCAATTTGCCAGAACATTGATGCTGTTGACAAAATAACCTTCAGAGAATGGGAGTGTGTTTTGGTGGGGTTTTTTTGTTTTGTTTCTTAAATCTCAGTCATTTACCAAACTATACACTGTGAATGTGGGGACATCAAATGATTTCTGGGTCAGGTGTTGGAGGAACGAGGATGCCCCAGCATCTACGGGTTATGGTGCATGTCAATAAAAAGAAAGGGGGGGCTTTATCCTCTGATGAAACACAGTGAACGTTTCGCTCCACCCTCGGAGCCCAGAGAGCTATTTATAGAGATAATTTGATGGCATCACAGGCTTTAGTGAGCTGACAACCAGACTGATGAGAAATGGTGCTGAGATCTGATCCTTCGAGTCAGTCTTTTGTCTCATTTTGTTTTTACACTTCGAGACAGGATCTGAAGGCGCTGAAAACCAATCACAATATTTATTTTAGTATCCATAGCAGCAACACACACAGATCAGACTGTAAATATTTCAACAATTATACCTTTTTTTTATTATTATTTTGGCTAACTTAATAACTTAAACCAGTTATTTTACATCAGTCTTTGTTCCATATTTGAGAGGTTTCTGGGTTTTCCTCAGTAAAATTATCCAGATAACTCAATTAACTTGCCTCTCAGAACTGGCCCCCATATCCAGGATTTACAATCAGACTCTGACAATGAGATTTAAATGCAGCTTTAAGAGCATTTTGCCTATATTGGGAGGGTAGTGAAGGGATTGTAAAGGACTACAGTTTCTACACAGTTCTTTGGATGTGAGTGTAAATATCCTTAAATAAAGATGATAGTCAGCACTTAAATTTAATAGCTACTATTTCTCTTCAGATCCAAAACAAAACTGTCCTAATACTTACAGTATATGCAGACTGCACTGTTGTATTGTATGTTTCTCAAAGCTGCTCCCAGACAATGTGCAGTACAATGAGGCTTTGTCTGCCAATTTGTGATCATCCTGCCCCAGATTCTCAGAAAATAATCTCATCTACAGACACAGAAATAAACACACACACACACACACACACACACACACAGATCTGGATCTGGATCTGGATCTGGATCTGGACCT
This sequence comes from Hozukius guyotensis, assembly GCA_916700995.1. Lineage (NCBI taxonomy): Eukaryota > Metazoa > Chordata > Actinopteri > Perciformes > Sebastidae > Hozukius > Hozukius guyotensis. The sequence continues at coordinate 15,060 of CAKALU010025687.1, forward strand.
CACCCCGTCTTCCTGTAGCAGTACTGGACAGGCAGCGCTGCCCGGCTGGACACTCCTGAGGAAACTTAAAGCAGTCCATAGGAGAGATGGCCGGGAATAGACAGGTGTAACAGGTCAAACAGGCTGAAGGAAACGATAGAAAACAAAATATTAAGAAACTAGCCGTTAGCCTGATCGAATACTGACATTTATACTTGAGACTTCTAAAAATCTGATAATGATGTATCGACTGATAACAGCTTTGAATGGGATCCTTAAATTAGTTTATAAAAGAACTGTGACCAAGATTCGTACTGAGCATTACATTGTACAGTATTCACAGTTCAAGCAACTACAAGGAGCTTTCATTTTGTGTTGATTTTGGCGGCCCCTGTGGACAAAAACGGTAGTATTTCCATGAGCACCACTGCCTCGTGTCGTAAAGACGCAAAAAACTAAATTCTCTAAAGAAAAATTTCCTCCTGCCTCCTTTTAACGGGCTAACGTACTACTCACTGCAAAACATAGGCTCTTTCGGTCTGCGTGTTGTAAATTTAGCAGGGAATCTGACCTGGTGACAGCCATTAAGAATAACTACATAGAAATAGACTATCTTCTCGCTGATGTTCTTGTTTGCTTATGTAGGTCACATAGAGGCATCAGTATTAAATTAATACTGTTTAATAACCAGCAAAATCCTCTTTGTCGTAACATTAATTACAGTTAAAATAAACTTGTCAGTGCTCTCTAGGTACAAACTACGTACTAAAGAGACTGTTAATATATATATTCAGACACCAATTTATTGTTGATAAGCTAATATCGACGCTTTATCAGTCTCCTTGGCGTCACTTTTCGGTTGCAGTAACCACACGTTTGAAATTGTTAATTAAACAAAACCACTTGCTTAGTTTTAGGAAACAAAACTACTGATGTTTGTAAAGCGGAAATGAGACTTAACGTTGGGAACACGGGACACAAACGAACAGCTGATTGTAAAGTGAAACTCTGAAACACGGGACACGAACAGCGGTCTCCTGGATGAAAGCCTCGTGTTTGTTGGACCCATCCACCTCCCCTTCTTTCAATCTTTAAACTACGTCACCACAGTACTTTCTCCGAGCGTTTACTGTTGCCGCAGATGGGATTACATTTTAGTTAATTGAAAGCCTGATGCGTCTCACACAGACACTAAAGGATACCTTGTGCGTTGGTATCACACGCCAATGGGGATGACAAAGCGTTGGTAATTTACGCCCTGGGAATGAGAACAGGCTGAAAAATGTGGGATCATCTTTGACTGATCTTAAACTCATTCCAGTTTGATGGACACTTAAGCAGGAATAAATCCTTATAAATGATAAAAAATATATATATAAACAATAGCACCCAGTATCACACTAAAGAAGCTGTAAATACACAAAACCTTACGTCAGGAACAACTTTAGCACTGAAAACAACTAAACCAATACTGAATGTTGTTTTGCCTCAAGTATATAAGAAATTAGACATTTCAGTTTTAGTAGTATGTCGCTGAAAACACATTTTACAATAAATGAAATATTATATGCCCTTCCGTAATAACTGAACTACATACCTGCCAAAGGTAGACAACACAGAAGTACAATCACAACTTGTGAACGAGACATGATGCTTCCAGTAAGAAGTCCTCAAACGGTTTTCAGTTAACGATTCAAGAACGTCCAAATATTTCTCTCTTGGGACGTTACAGCTCTCTGATCAAACTAAACTGCTGATCCGATTCGTCGCACAACTCATTCCTAAATTAAATTTTGCTTTGTCTTTGAAGTCCAAGCCCACACCCTCCGTCTTTTTCTTCCGCTGATAAAATGGCACCTCCTCAAATGTAGTTTGTATTGTCAGTTTTGTCAGAGTTTTTCCTCTTTATGTCACTCTTATTCTTGTCTTATATCTTTTGTCGTGAATTCCCATGTTACTCTGGCAGTCAGTGTCTCCTCCCTAAAACTTCTAATTGAATTTAGAGTGGTAATTATGATCAGCTGACATAGTTAAAGTCTGAGAATGAGGTTTAGTTGTTGTATTTGGTTGCTGTTTTGAGCAATGGTTAGGCATGGACCTTGAATAGTTAAGGTTAGGCATTGACCACAAATGGTTATGGTTAGGTATTGACATCGAATGGTTAAGGTTAGGCATTGACCTTGAATGGTTAAGGTTAGGCATTGACCTTGAATGGTTAGGGTTAGGCATTGACCTAGAATGGTTAAAGTTAGGCATTGATCTCAAATGGTTAAGGTTAGGCATTGACCTTGAATGGTTAAGGTTAGGCATTGACCTCGAATGGTTAAGGTTAGGAAGGATAGGTTGTCAGGCAGCGTGTCTCGTGAGAGTTTTTCCAATTTTCTGCAAATTTTTGCAATTTGAGGGTTACCTTCTAGACACGACCCAATGGCTTCTGCTGGGGTACGGCTACACTACTTGGACAAACCACACGCAGAACTGCAGTACACCGTAATACTAGAACTGGTAGTAATAATAATGGCAATTTGTTAAGTTTATTTATTTTTATGATTATATTTACTAATGATTATTTTGGACGGCGGTGCATGGTTGCCTGTTGAGCATTGCAAGATTTCTGTCTTTTGCTATATATGCAAAAGACAGAAAGTCTGCAAGAATTAACCAAAATGACCCTCTTAAAACACTGTTTAGAACATAATCTAGAGAGATGAATTTTTAAATTGAACCATTCAATAAACGGACCAAATGTGAAATTTTGTGATTTTTTTTTTTTTTTTTTAAATAGAGAAAAAGTATAGAGTTTGGTACAATTCTGGCTACAGCCTTGTCCTCAGTGATCTTGCCTTAAACACTTTCTTTATTTATTAAATAAGACATTAGGGTGTTTAAAGTGTGCCTAGGCATGAGACAGCAGCTAGAAAGCTGCTAAGAAATCAGAAAAGACAGGCAGCACTAAAGTCAGCACAGTGGAGAAAGAGTCAGCATCTTAGAAAGTGAAAGAAACAAGAGAGAGAGAGAAAGTCAGCATGTCAGTGAGTTAGAGAGTGAGGCAGTTTAACTGAATTATCCTTTAGGGCGTAATAGGAGACATGAGGGCAGCATGCAGGCAGGACGGTCTGCTGACAGCAGTCTTGTGATGGAGCGAGCCAAGCGGGCTCAGACTGAATAAGCTGTTTACCAGTTGATTAATGGCACAGCACACAGCCGAAAAGCCTGAGAAAAACTCCCTTAAAATGTTGACATCCTCCCATTAGGTTCAGAGTGACACAAACAAAGCATTTTCTTTAGTTTCTCTTGTAGTATAGGTTTGTTTCTTTTAATCAGGATGATATGCTGTATGCTGAAATGATCAGTGGGCTATGACAAGTCATAAATGTCATTAAGCATTTATGAATTGTCACGCTCTTTGAAGTGTGTGTGTGTGTTTGTTGATAAAGCAATAGCTTTTTGAATAGAGTTTGGTTAGCACATCTGTTCTTTTATTCTCAAATGTGCTGCTGATGTTATTCAGCCTTTGCATGAGCTAAGAAATACTACTTGTTTGTAGGTTCACATATATGCATTTTTTTTAACAATTTGTATTGATGATGTTTAATAAAAATAAGTGTTGTAAAATAAATTATTTAAAGGTCCCATATTATGCTCATTTTCAGGTTCATACTTGTATTTTGTGTTTCTACTAGAACATGTTTACATGCTGTAATGTTAAAAAAAAAACTTTATTTTCCTCATACTGTCTGCCTGAATATACCTGTATTTACCCTCTGTCTGAAACGCTCCGTTTTAGCACATTGCAACAGAATTGCAACAGAATTGCAACAGAATTGCGTTGCTAGGCAACAGCTTGGGTCCATGTGTACTTCCTGTCAGCTGATGACATTCACATACACTGCAACCAGGAAATAAACTGGGACACATTTAGAATGTTTACTTTTAAAATTGTGTAAAGGGTCTAAATATTGTATATTTGTGACATCACGAATAGGCAGAAATCCTGACAGCTTGTTTCAAATGCAGAGTTTCTGAATACGGGCTGCGTGTATTTCCCTGTGGATTGATTGTTTCGATACTTTCACAGTATTTATATAGGACTTAAGCCTGCTTTATAATAAAAAAACATGCAAATCTCACTTTTTTATAACATGGGACCTTTAAAACTATAGTTGCAAGGTCCAACACTTAACACAATGAGTGAAAAAATACAAAAACTTAAACTGACATATTGTGAAATTGAAATGCAGATTAGGAAATATGACCTAAGACTGGTTCTCAACTAGGGTTTTTGGGTGGTTTCATATCATTCACACTAACTTCAGGACACACAAATGTTGCGTATTGCTTCTGTGTGTGGAGGAGAGTGTTTTTTTTACAGACAGTGTGTTTAAACCTGCTGATGCTATATTTGACCGGGATGGTTTGTGTGCTGGCTGAAGGATCTCCGTAGACAGATGGTGTTCTTTAATCCTGTCTGTGCCCTCTACCTCCCCCCTCCCATCCAATCGTGCTGCTTTATGAGTCCAAAACGTGTTTACGCAAGTTTAAATAACTGCTGTACAAACCTCGAAATATCAGTTGCCAAATTTCAGCAAAAAAAAAAAAAGTTTGATTACTGGACTATTAATTGTAAACATGATGCACAAGAAAACTGTTTCAAAGGATTCAAAGCTTTCGTGTCTGATGAGGTTAACTTGTTTATCCAACAATCTCAACAGTGTCCAACATCCTTTGACCCACATTTCAGGAAAAGCCAGATTATTTTTTTGTCATGTCACACAGACAAAAACAGACAACGATGGCTCAGTAATACAGCATATTAGGTGTTTAATCTCTGATGACTTTGAACAGAAGGCGATGAGAGGGTCAACCTGGTGAAATAAATCAACTGTGAACCTGATAATGTTTTAAAATGCAGCCGTAAATAAGACCACTGTGGGAGAGGTCACAGCGCAGCGCACAGCAGACAGTCCAAGTTTGTATTTAATATGCAGATGCAACCTGGCCTTACGTAAACAATTCATCATGATTAAAGGGAGAGGAGGAGTCCTTAATCCTAGAAAATCTCATAGAAATACTCCAATCCGTCATTAATTCAGTGTCTCGATACGAGGAAAGGGTGTCAGAGTAGGTTTATGCGGCAAAAATAGGATTTCATCAGCGGGGCTGATCAAATATGAGTCCGGAATTTGTTACTGTAATGCCTATTACAAAAAAGTCATAGTATAGTATGTCATAAAAAGGTCACAGTACAGTATGCCATAAATATATAGTATAGTTTGTCATAAAAAAGTTGTAGTATAGTATGTCATAGTATAGTATTCCATAAAAATATAGTATAGTATGTCATAGTACAGTATGTCATAAAAATGGCATAGTATGTCATAAAAAAAGTCAGCACAGAATGTCAAAACATTCATAGTATAGTATGCCATAAAAATATAGTATAGTATGTCATAAAAAGTCATAGTATAGTATGTCATAAAAAAGTCATAGTATAGTATGTCATAAAAAGTCATAGTATAGTAGGTCATAAAAAGTCATAGTATAGTAGGTCATAAAAAGTCATAGTAAAGTATGTCATGAAAAATGTCAGTACAGTATGTCATAAAATGTCATAGTATAGTATGCCATAAAAAGTCATAGTAGTATACCATAAGAATATCATTGTATAGTATGTCATAAAAAGTCATAGTATAGTATGTCATAAAATGTCATAGTATAGTATGCCATAAAAAGTCATAGTAGTATACCATAAGAATATCATTGTATAGTATGTCATAAAAAGTCATAGTATAGTAGGTCATAAAAAGTCATAGTATAGTATGTCATAAAAAGTCATAGTATAGTATGTCATAAAAAAGTCATAGTATAGTATGTCATCTCTTGTTTTCTCTCCAGGTGAGTGCAGAGTTCCCTTCATCAGTACCATTCAGCCACCAGGTGTCTCTCTCTCCCTCCACCGCTCCACAGTGGAGGGGTCCAATAGGTCCAAACCTGCCTTCTGACTCCCACCAGTACATTACGCCCTTGGATCATAATATTGTCCCTTTAAAATCACATTGTAACATTAGTTGTATCAACCTTACAGTTATTCTATAAAACCTCATCTGATTTAACGATGGAATTAAAGAAGATGGCAACTTAATTAAGTTATATTTGGTAGTGAACTTGTAGAGATAATGATGATATGCTAAATCACTCTAACAAACAGAGCATGTTAGTGATTTTTGCACGCACCGGTATTGATTACCGTTATGTTCAACCACAATCAATATGATATTGACAGCAGCTGTGGTGACTCAAATCAACGTTGATTGGATCCGGACAGGACGTGTTGGGGGATGGGGGGGTGAAGGGAGGAAAACTGTGTAAAGCTGAAGTTAAATACGTAAAGAAGACAGGAAGTTGGGTGTTTTATTTTTTGCTTCAATGACTGCTATTGTATTTCTTTTTTTTTTTTTTAAACAGTTTATTTCTGAATTTTGTTAAAACCACTCTGACAATTCACCTCCCACCCATGACAATACCCAGAGGGCATTAAAAAACAACAACAACAAGTGTACAAAAATAAATATAAATAAATAGATAAATAAATAAAATAAAATAAAATAAAATAAATAAACATAAATAATGATAAATTGTTAGAGGTCTACGACAGTACACCCTATCGTCTAGGGCACTCCCTGACATGCATAAAACAAGCACAGGAGTTAAGTCGAAGAGTTGAACACAAAGACAAATCAGGGGTCCTTCCAATGTTTCGTTTGAAATATTCCTGGTCAAATATATACACACATATACTGTATCCATATATGTGTGTATATATATATGTGTGTGTATGTATATATATATATGTATATATATATATACATACATATATATACTATGTGTATATATATGTGTATATGTATATATACACATATATATATATATATGTGTGTCTGTGTATATATATGTATATATATATATATATATACTGTATATATACACACACAATATTGTGTGTATATATAGTGCACTAATGCACTATTTTATGTAATTATCTGACGGACACTTTGTGCACTTTGTGCAATAATCTGGCAAAACTGTAATCTGGCACAATTGTCATCTCATCAATATACATATTGTATTTTTATATTTTATATTGTATTATCTTTTATATTTTTTATAATTATATTGCACTATCTCTTTTTTAATTGTATTATCTTTTCATTAGCACCTATGGGATTGTCACAATCAAATTTCGTTGTACTACACAATGAAAATAAAGGGCTTGAATCTTGAATCTGGAATGAAATGATCTAACATATCTTTAAAATTACAGTCAAAAGATAGGATTCCTTGTAGCGCTCTTATTGTGAAATTCACAACCGGAAGTGTGCATCGTCACTCACAGTCCCCATCTTGACTTGACTTGTATTTGTTGGCCAGTTGGTCGCAGCACATAAAGACAACGGGAGAGTAACGGGACCTGGAGGGTTTGGAAATTAAATTAAACGCAGAAAAACGTGGCAGAGCGTGTGGAAAGCTGCCACACTCAAAAGAGGTAAGATAAAAGTCTATATTTAAAGTTATTTGAGCAACTTCTGGGAGTGTTATTGTTGGTGATAGTTAGAAAGATGTGGAGCATCTGAAGTATTTGTGAAGGAGCAGTGAACTGCTGGGCGGTGCAGCCAAACAACTCAAGATGTTTTTACTTCTGGGCTGTGCTTCATATTCATTATTGCAGCTGGATAACTACGCAGTTAAACAAATATAAATGTTTGTTACATTGCAAAAACACAAAATAGTGCATTAGTGCAAAGTATATTAGGAAAACATTTTTCCACCACAAGGTATCATTGACCTCATTATCACTGAGTATGTAAAAAAAAAAAGTCATAATATAGTATGTCATAAAAAAGTCATAGTATAGTATGCCATAAAAAAAATCATAAAATGTCATAGTATGTCATAAAAGTAACAGTATACTATGCCATAAAAATATATATATATATGTGCATATATGCAATATCAATTTTTTTTACCATGCCAAAATATAAAATAGTGCATTAGTGCAAAGTATATTAGGAAAAATACAATTTTTCCACCACAAGGTATCATTGACCTCATTATCACAGACACAACAAAATAGTTAATTTAAGCACTGATAACTGTGATTTAATAGCTTAAAAATATCATAGTATAGTATGTCATAAAAGTCATAATATAGTATGCCATAAAATATCATAGTATAGTATGCAATAAAAAAGTCATAGTATATCATAAAAGTCATAGTATAGTATGCCATAAAATGTCATAGTATATCATAAAAAAGTCATAGTATATCATAAAAGTCATAGTATAGTATGCCATAAAAAGTCATAGTATAGTATGTCATAAAAATATCATAGTATAGTATGCCATAAAAAAGTCATATAGTATGTCATAAAAGTAATAGTATACAATGCTATAAAATATCATAGTATAGTATGTCATAAAATGTCACTCAAAAATGCTATTTTTCTACAAGGTATCATTGACCTCATTATCACAGACACAACAAAATAGTTAATTTAAGCACTGTTAACTGTGATTTTAATAGCCTAAACTTGCAAGTTAGTATTCTTAATATGTGCTGCCTTATACCAATAAAGGAGGACGGTCTGCAGGAGAGATAATAATGTACACAGTGCACTTTCATAGACTAAGCTACTGGAGTTACCCTGCACTATACTTATTTTTAACAGTCGCTTCTGCACTATATTCACATTTTTAATAGTCGTGTATCACAGCTGTTACCCTGCACTTTATTCAGTTTTAACAGTTTTCTTCATCTCCTTGTATTTTTTATATCTGGTATATTTTTTTTGTACTTTGCACTACTAACTTTTTTACTGCCTTTTTACTAACATGTTTTGCACTATGGAACTGTGATGCTGGAAACTTGAATTTCCCTCGGGATCAATAAAGTTACTATCTATCCATCTATCTATCTATCTATCAAAGCCCAGCACTTGTTGCATAAGTTATGAAGCAGATTTTAGGAAACATCCTGTGTGGAAGGTCCCTTTCTGCAGCCTCACAGTGGGCGACTGACTGCTGTGAGTTACAGGGAAGATGATGAAAGGGCAATTGTCCCCAAATCCAACCCACTGCCCAAACATGGGAAGGCTTTGCAGCATATTTGCAGGGATGTTGAATAATGTTTCCTTATAATCTAACCTTGGACAATGCTCCTTTTTGTCTACTTTCAAACTGTGCTATCTCTTGTTATTTCAGCTGCCCTTGAATGTTTTACTGGTGATGATGCTGTGTGTCCTCTTGCAAACTAACAATCACCAATACACATAAAAGTGCAATTCTTCATTTTAATCTCCAGAATAATGTTGTAGATATTTACCTCTACAGAGGGAGGGGATACAAACATTTGTTCTATTGTATCTGGCTTTGTTAATTAATGTGTCCATCTCCCTCTCTATCTTATAGGCTGGGATCTTCTGCTTCCACTTCCTGGCAGATGGAGGAGTAGCCGATGAGGTACTGAATGAAAGAAGACACAGAGATGAAGATGCTCTCTACGTTCCTCCTGATCCATCATTAGCTCAATTTTCCAGTTTAGACTGTGAAAGTTGATAATACACATCTTTTTATTACTTGTCTTCTGGCAGAGCAAACTCATTGGCATATTTGGCAGAACACCAATATTTCCTACCACTTTTTATAGACAATTAGTGTATTGTAATCATGGCAAACATGCGCCCATATGGCCGCTTCACCCACGCCGTGGTGCGGGGCATCCCAGAGACCTTTGGGAAAGCGGCGGGAGACGGCAGCGAGAACGGGGAGGCCTCGGTGGACCTGGCCAAAGCTCAGCGTCAGTTCGGCTGCCTGACGGGAGCCCTGAGGCAGAAGGTGGGCCTGCAGCTGATCGAGATCCCCCCTGACCCCGAGCTGCCAGAGAGCTGGAGGATAGAAGATGTGGCAGTCATCCACGGAGACACGGCGCTCATCACCCGGCCCTTCAAACAGCAGAGACGCAGTGAGGTAACACATTGGAGAAGAAAATGGCTTTAGTTAAGCTGTTTTTGCACCCTAATCCTCTGATGATGCACTTAATCTTGCTTTGTGTGATAAGTAGTAGCCATTTGTTTCAGTTCACATCAGTATGGTATGAGAATCATACCTCACTTGTTTAAGGTGGCATTCAGTTGTATTTTGGAAACTCTGAGACTTGAGAGTAGACTGTGGAAAACAACTTTTTTAATACAAGAGATGAGAAACTCAGTGTATTCTTTTGTTGTTTGCCCTTTAGGTTTGATTTTTGGAAAGCAATGTAATGCTTTTTGGCAGCTGAGCTGACTGAACTCGTGGATGTCAGAGGTTCCGTTAGTACTTTATTTTAGAGGTCTGCAATTTCCAAATTATTTCCACCCCCAAAACATTCTGGAAAATAATGTGTAATTTGGCACTAATTATAGGGAAAATATCGGTATCACTCAAATGGTACATGTCCAATTAATGATTGGTTATGCTCTATTTTACAGGTCTGTAATATCCTAACATTTCTCTAGCAAGTTCAGTGGAAAGAACTGTGGATTGGGTCCTGATGGTAGACAAAATAGGATTTTCCTTGAAAGAACAGCTCTATTAAAACCCAAGAAAACATGAATTAATTTTTACTGGAGAGTTTATTCTTCATATATGAGGAACTGCAAAGTTCACATTTTTACATGTGCAGCTATTTGTGGGGGAAATGTCTTTTTATTCTTTGATTTTTGTGTTGCTGGAAAAAAATGTAATAATTCCTGACAATGACCAATATATTTGACTTGAGGACAGCTCTGACTACATACATGCTGAAAAATCAAACATTTTTACTCTATCAATTTAGAGATTTTCCAAAGTAAAAGTCATCTAGAATTTTTTTCCCCATGGTCTAGTGTTAAAAATGTTAACAAAAATCTCAATAAATCATAATATTGAATCACAATACAAAAAAAGAATCAGCACCCAAGTATCGTGATAGTAATGACACGAGAGATGAGCATATTGTCCCAGCCCTAGCAGCTAACCTCCTGTGCCCAGACTGTCTATTTTCCATATAATTATGATGTGCCAAATGCATGGTTCTTTCGAGGAGATTACAAATTATTCCAAAGTTACAGATCCATTTTTCAGTGGTTCCTTGAGTACACTGAAATCACAAAACAATTATGTATATGCTTTGAAACTTGTTATTATGTTTTGTTAATAATATACTGTAGATAGAGGGATAGTACAAACGGTAATAAAGATATATGGAAAACTATGTCCATCCAGAGAAACGTGCATAGACAGTTGAATTCTCCTACTGAATGAAGTTGAGCATGAATCTCTAATTCCTTCTTTACTCTTCATCTCTCCAGGTGGAGGCAGTGAGGAGGGTGGTGTCAGAGCTGAACCTGACCGTGGTGGAGATGGGGGTCGAGGAGGGGGACTCTGGAGGGGCCACGCTGGAGGGCAGCGACGTCCTCTTCACGGGGAGGGAGTTCTTTGTCGGCATCTCGTCCCACACCAACCACAGAGGGGCGGAAGTGCTGGCAGACACTTTCAGGGTGAGAGGCGTGGAGAGAGGATGTAGCAGTGACTGAATAGTTAGGAGTACGTGTTTTAGCTTGGAGCCTTTTCTCATGAATGCATGAGTCTGTAAGCAATAAAGCGTGTTAAAATGGGGTGATATACCTCAGAGAAACTTGTCTAAAACCACTGCCAATAAATTAAATAACTTAAGTTTTAGCCAGTGCAACAAAGACGATCTTCTCTGCCAAGATGTTTGTCAGAAAAGGAACCCAGCTGCCAAAGTGAGCAGGTGGCCATTTGCTGTGTTGCATTTGGGGAATTACAGTCTGTAAACAGTGATGAATGAGGTCGTTCTATTGGCCAAATAATGGCGACCACACAGTGGACCCCTCAGGCTCGACGCAACCCACCCATTAGTATTGATTCCTCCACTTCTCTTAAGTGCATTTTACGCACTTCTGCTACTCATAAAAACACACATACTTTGGATCTACTCGTGTGTGGGTTTGTGTGTGTGTCTTGTATGAATTAGCGTAGGTGGGAGGGCTCGTGGTCAGAACGGTGGATGAAAGAGGAAGACCAGCAGACCATCTACATCCACTGTATCATGTTTCAAAATTGTTACACTAGCATTTTGCATGCTTTTCCAATTGTCATTCATAAAATTCAATATGTTACAAGAGTTTTTTACATATTTATAGCCACGCATTTATCATTGTAATTATGACACTAAGAGGTGATAGTGCAGCCTCGGCTTGATTCAAATCTTTGAGACATATGATACACACTGTCATCGTGGAACGTAATTAATTTTAGCACGCTAAGAAACTAAAATAAGATGGTGAACATGGTAAATGTTAATCCTGCTAAACATCAGCATATTGGCATTATCACTGTGAGCATGTTAGCATGCTGACGTTATGATTTAGCTCAAAGCACCACTGTGCTAAAGTAAAGCTTCCCAGAGCCATTAGCATCGCTGTAGACTCTTAACCAATTTCACATTTCCAGTGAGGTCATTAATGACACCGAAACATCAGGATTTCATCACTGTTTTTTGGAGGCTGTCTGGTATTTATGTACAGCAGCTGCTGGTCGTAGACACAGTCGTCATTTAATGTGGAAGCCATAATACATGTAAAAAAAATACCATTTTCATGTCAAACATCCCGACTATTTAAATGGGTTCTGTGTTTCCTTCTTGACAAGTTGGAAAAGCGTCAGCAACAACTTTTAGACAATGAATTCCTGAAATTTGAAACACTAACAATACCTATTGAAACTGTTTCAGATTGGTCTGGCAGCTTGTTAAAATAGGGTGTGGCAGGTTTTACAGACTAACAACTTATTTGGTCTCATTTTATACAGAAAAAATAGCTCTTGTCAGGGAGGAACTTCTGTCATACCAGAGGCAGACAAAAGTTTAATCGAAACACCTTTTATAGCCTTCTATAGATGATGTCTCTCCTGCCTTCCTTTAAGCTTACTAAAGGACTCCTCAGACCAAGTAGTGCCAACTGCATGACCGCCTCTGATCCTTAACAAGAAACTCCAGAATCACACAGCGGTGTGCTTTGTGTCGAGGTTGTAAAAGTTTGACGCTTGAATAGAGGTCTGCTGTGACACAAAAACTAAATGAGGGAACTTGTCTTGTTTGTTGTCAAAGAAACTTGGAGGGACAGTGTGTTTATAATTGAACCTTTCAACCTCTTCAACCATTTGTCCAGGACTTCGCTGTGTCCACCGTCCCAGTCTGTGGTGGAGCCCGACTGAGGAACATCTGCTCCATGGGAGGTGAGGACACCATCATCATCAGCAACAGTGACGGGGCCAAGAAGACACTCCGGGTAAGTGTTTGCATTTACAGTAATTGTTTGTGTATGTGTATGCATGTGGTGTTGATAAATATGAAATACTATACTATAAGTCTCTCGTTACAAGATTGCCCTACTCTGTGAGCACCGGACAGGCCTACTATTCCTTTTGAGGTGGCTGAAGCGCGTTTAATCTTCGTTCTTCATAAAATACTATGTTATCTTTAAAGGGGAACCACGCCCATTTTTAAAATTCATACATGTTATTCCTATGGTCTAAGACAGCCCAAAAAATATTAGTAAACATGAACAGCTTTCTACCAAATCCAACAACTAGAGCGCTAAAACAAAAATGTGATGTCATTAAGTATAAAGTCTGGAGCTGCTCTATACACAATGAATTAGAAAAGATGTCACTGAGAGCACCCAGGGGACTGTTCTGAGTATATGGGGACATTTTCTGTTTCACAACTGAGATCCCTACAATAGAATAAAGCTCATTTGAGTATAAAAAAACAAACAGACATTCTTTGGGTCCATAAAATCAGCCTCCCATTCATTGTCTATGGAGCAGCTCCAGACTTTATACCCTATGACATCACAAGTTGGAGACTCACTTCTCTGGTTTCTGGCTTTGAGAGAGAGGAGCTCATGTTCACAAATAGTGATTGAACTTTATTAGGCCATGGAAATAACATAATGGAATTCTTAATTTGGGTGGTGTTCCCCTTTTTAAAGGAATAGTTTGACATTTCGGGAATACGCTTATTGACTTTCTTACAGAGTAAGATGAGTGCATCGATATCACTTATGTTTAAGGGTGTTTCCCAAAATGGTGAACTATTCCTTTAACCTCAAACTAATATGGTCAGTCTCTATGCAGATTGACCAACGCTATCTGCAGCTAATATGCCACTTTAAAATCTACAAAAGCCTCATAAGTGATGAAGAATAAATTTCTATACTGATGACTCGTTATTCAAAATGATATGCAGTTAAATTAGAAAATCATGTATTAGCCAGGCCCTAACATCTCTCAACAGTCAATATCGACCTTATTACATCGTGTCTGTGTTTCTCTTCCCTCTGTCCGAACGTGAACTGCACACATCATTTATTTCCTAACCGCTGAGGTCATATTAATAATAGCACTAACGTTGCCTTTGAGTCTGTGTGTAATGCTGGGCGTGGTCTGCTGCAATACGTGTGTGTGTGTGGAGCAGTCAGGGTGGTGCACAGTTAAGTGTGCATGTGTGTTTGTCTCCAGATGATGGAGCAGCTGACTGACCACCACTATGAAGTGCTCACTGTTCCAGAGGAATCGGCAGCGAACTGCATCTACGTCAAAGGTCCGTCTAAACACGACTTCCTGCTCCACCGGCCTGCAGAGGAATGTCCTGACAGCGTCTCCGTGAGTACAGCTGAGGATTTAGATTTTTATTGCATGCCTCAGGTCCAAAAAGAGACTCATCTTTGTAAAATGAAAGGATTATGGCAGCATCATTTTATTTTTATCTTTGGCTGGGGGACTCACAGGAGACTAGAAAAAGGATAGTCAAAACCAAAACTGCAGAGATCAACATATCCTAACTTTAAGTCTCTAGTTAAAGGTTAAAGGGATAGTTCAGATGTTTTGAAGTGGGGTTTTATGAGGTACTTATCCATAGTAATTGTATTACCTACAGTAGATTGGCACACCTCCAGTTTGGAGAAACAGACAGGAGTTATCACATGGAAGCAAAGCAATGTACTGCTGTGGACGGGGCCGGCAGCAAAACATATTTTTACCACCTAAAAAGAAAGTCTCACCTAAAAAAAAAATCAATATTAGTTTAAGTGTATGCTATATTTAGAATATTTTTACCAGTTTACCTTACCGTGAGACAGCTATACACATGTTTACAAGGGGGAACTGAAGTTATCTATGCTCTCGCCAAAGCAACCAGACTCCATTGGGGGAAAAAAACAGTAATTTTATTTTTTTGTGTTACTGTGTGACTTTGGTTAGTTCGGATTCACCAAAGTCACACAATAGCACAAACAAACTAATTGATCGAGGCAGCGGTAGACTAGCAACCCACATGTTCTGCGAGGTAAAATGAAAGGTTTTTTTTCAATGGAGTCTGGTTGCTTTGGCGAGAGCATAGATGGATACGACGGCTTCAGTTCCCCATCGGAAAAATATTCTAAATATAGCATACACTTTCACTGATATTGATTTTTTAGGTGGCTAAAATACATTTTGCTGCCAGTCCCGTCCAGAGCATTACGTTGCTTTGATTCCGTGTCAGTACTCCTGTCTGCTTCTCCAAACTGGGGGCGTGCTGACCGTCATCTACTGTAGAGTAATACACTGACTATGGATAAACACCTCATACAAACACACCTCAAAACACCCAAACTATCCCTTTCAGCTCCCAAAACACTGGATCCTATAGTTCTACAATGCAACCCAATAACGTCTTTTTATTAGACCATCCCTGCCTGGTAACATCTGTCAAACTCAAAATAGACTAAAATGATGTGAAGTCTCCAACCCTAGATAACCCTAAAAACCTAATCAGTGTTATTATAGATTTTATACAGCTATTTTCACAGGTTGAGTAGTGCCAACCATGACAAGTAAACTGATCTTCATTTGTAGAATCAGTTGATTGTCCCTTTAATGTCCATGGAGAGTCTAAACCTACTATTACATTTGCTATAGTCAAAAGCCACTTCCGTCTTAAACCTTAAAAACATCATCAACATACTATAGGTCAGTATCAAGTTATTTCTGAAGTAGTTTCTCTCCATTGAACTTTATGATTGATGATCAAAGAGAAAATCAAGAATATTCAGTCTACATTATTAGCCAGTAACTTATTCCAGTACAGACGGTGATACTGAGTGTGTGTCTGGATGAGTAACTTGTTTCCTCTCTGCAGGCTTTCCAGAAGCTACAGGACTACACCCTCCTGCCTACAGCCTGCAGCGAGGCCTCCAAACTGGGAGCGTCTCTGTCTTCGCTCTGCCTGCTCATCAACAGAAAGCACACGCATTTCTGAAAACACACTTCTAACACGAGTATGTTACAATATGTTTACCTGCACGTTCATGGTGTGGTGAAGGGGAACAAAGTCACGGAAACACTTTCCACAATGTACAATTCTTATCTATTTATTTCTAGGGGAAAAACACTTGATACCACATCTGTATGAGAATATGATCCAACTGTAACATCTGCTAACTGGTTTACTCTCAAGTTGATTATTGGCACCGCTGCCCCCCCTGCTGAACACACAGCGCAGCACGCTGGCTTCCTCACACAACTTTTAACTATCAATAAACCACTAAATTCACCTGTAGTTTCACACTGTTCTAACTTATGACCACGACTTTTCTGTAAACCACCACTGAGCTCACAGATCACATTAAAAGAAATGTAAAAAAACACGTTAAAGATATTTTAAATACCACATAGAATGCAATTTAATATTTATTTTACGATCATGCCAGCCGAAGTATGAAGGAAAACCAGTGGGGATGATATGGCCTAGAATTCAGTTTTCCAGTACCTCCCAGTTGACTACAACAATTTAATGTGACCTGGATAAGCAACATAAAACAGATTTATTAAAATCTATAATTGCCCATTTTAACTAACATTACTGCTTAGGGTACAAGAGGCAAAAATGTTTACTTTTGTTAATTAAATTCAGGACTTTAATGCTTCGAGGAACCTATAATCAGTGTTTAAGACCAGCAGATACCCTGTGGTACCTACATTTGTCTACAGATTCTTGACAATGTAAATCTCCTTGATCCATGATACACAGGTTATCTATTTCAAGTTTGTCTTTTTGCTGACTGTTTCAATTACAGGACGTGTAGCTGCTAAGAATAGAAATGCAGAGTTTTTTTTAAATAATCATTTTTAGCTTTGTGTGAATTTGTAGCAAGTAGTGATGCCAATAAAATTGTTATCTTGTGTAATTGATGCCTGTTCAGTGTCCAAGATCATAAACCTACAGTGCTGTGAAAAAGTATTTGCCTGCTTCCTGATTTTTTTTTTTGCATATTTTTCACACTTAAGGGGACTGTTTGTAACTTTTTAAGCGTATAAACGTACCGGGTCGGGACACATGCGCGCTCGCATGTTCGCGTGTGGCCGTTGCCTCTCCTCCTCTGCCTGCTCGCCTTCACTCAGACAGAGCGCGTGTTCTCGCTCAGCTCGCTCCACCTCTAGACGTGAACGTGCGCTCACTCCACACTGCAGAAAAATTAGTAGCTCTGAGAATATCTAGTGAATGTACAGTGGACGTTTGGGCAGAAATAAATGCTGCA
Organism: Hozukius guyotensis; assembly: GCA_916700995.1. NCBI lineage: Eukaryota > Metazoa > Chordata > Actinopteri > Perciformes > Sebastidae > Hozukius > Hozukius guyotensis. Next base: position 32,717 of record CAKALU010025687.1, read on the forward strand.
GCTCCTCCAGACCAACAGAGGTTTTTACCGTGTCTTGTGAAGTGACTGAGCTCTGCAGAGAGACACGTTGTAGTCTCGTTACCGACCGGGTGCCGGTGTCTCCCTGCTCTCTCCGGCTGCGGGCGGAGAGAGCAGGGAGACACGCTGCAGAGCCCTGCTGTCTCAGCCTGCGCTGAAGCAGGAAAAGCCAACACTAGGATCAGATCTAAATCATGTTCATGGAGAGACCTTGGTCTGGTCAGCTAACATTACTGCCAAGCAGGTGAAATATAGAGTGATATTGTGTTTTTAGCTGACGTGTGTCGCCTCACTGTTTTGAGTGATGCTCGTTCAGGTATATTTAGAGCGAGCAAGCGCGAGCCCGACGCTGGCTTTCGTTGATTTCAAGACCACAGGTGTCGCTGTTAACAAGCAATTCTGAAAGTTACAAATAGTCCCTTTAAATGTTTCAGATCATTAAACAAATTTTAATGTAAGACAAAGATAACCCAAGTAAACACAAAATGCAGTTTTTAAATAATGATTTCATTTATTAAGGGAAAAAGCTATCCAAACCTACCTGGCCCTATGTGAAAAAGTAATTGCCCCCCCTTGTTAAATCATGAATTAACTGTGATCAATCACATGTTTTGGAAAGCTGAGTTCAATTTCACTAGCCACACCCAGGCCTGATTACTGCCAGACCTGTTCAATCAAGAAATCACTTAAATAGAACCTGTCTGACAAAGTGAAGTAGACTAAAAGATCTCAAAAAGCAGCACATCATGCTACGATCGAAAAAAATTCAAGATCAGATGAGAAACAAAGTCATTGACATCTATCAGTCTGGAAAGGGTTACAAAGCCATTTCTAAGGTTTTGGGACTCCAGCAAACCACAGTGAGAGCCATTATCCACAAATGGAGAAAGCTTGGAACAGTGGTGTACCTTCCCGGGAGTGGCCGGCCTACCAAAATCACTCCAAGAGCGCATCGACGACTCATCCAGGAGGTCACAAAAGAACCCAGAACAACATCTAAAGAACTGCAGGCCTCACTTGCCTCAATTAAGGTCAGTGTTCATGATTCAACAATAAGAAAGAGACTGGGCAAAAATAGCATCCATGGGAGAGTTCCAAGGCGATTATCACTGCTGACCAAAAAGAACACAAAGGCTCGTCTCACTTTTGCCAAAAACCATCTTGATGATCCCCAAGACTTTTGGGGAAATATTCTGTGGACTGATGAGACAAAAGTTGAACTTTATGGAAGGTGTGCGTCCCGTTACATCTGGCGTAAAACTAACAGCATTTCATAAAAAGAACATCATACCAACAGTCAAACATGGTGGTGGTAGTGTGGTGTTCTGGGGCTGCTTCTGCTGCTTCAGGACCTGGATGAATTACCATAATTGATGGAACCATGAATTCTGCTCTCTACCAGAAAATCCTGAAGGAGAATGTCCGGCCATCAGTTCGTGACCTCAAGCGCACTTGGGTTATGCAGCAGGACAATGATCCGAAACACACCAGCAAGTCCACCTCTGAATGGCTTTAAAAAAAACAAAATTAAGGTTTTGGAGTGGCCTAGTCAAAGTCCGGACTTAAATCCGATTGAGATGCTGTGGCATGATCTTAAACAGGCCGTTCGTGCTTGAAAACCCTCCAGTGTGGCTGAATTAAAACAATTCTGTAAAGACGAATGGGCCAAAATTACTCCACAATGATGTGAAAGACTCATTGCCAGTTATCGCAAACGCTTGATTGCAGTTATTGCCGCCAAGGGTGGCGCAACCAGTTATTAGGTTTAGGGGGCAATTACTTTTTCACATAGGGCCAGGTAGGTTTGGATATCTTTTTTCCCCTAATAAATTAAATCATTTAAAAACTGCATTTTGTGTTTACTTGGGTTATCTTTGTCTAATATTAAAATTTGTTTGATGATCTGAAACATTTAAGTGTGACATATGCAAAAAAATAAGAAATCAGGAAGCGGGCACTGTATGTGTAGAAGTGCATAAAAAGAAAAAGGACTCATGACATCAAAAGACATTTCTTCAAATTTATTTGTTTTGTTAGAAAGCGAGCATGTTTAACGGTTGGACTTGGCAACTCTCTCCAACTCGTCCTTCTTCTTGATGGCGTAAGAGTTAGATGAACCCTGAAATGAGAAGAAATTGTCAGTTTAATATACATCAATGTGCATCAAGATACTCACAGCAAAATATAAGAGGACCAGAATTAAAAACGGCATTGTGTTTCTCACCATCTTAATTACAGGTTATGTTTTATATCCACTAACATCAATACCTAAGCATCAGAAGGGTGCCGTAATAGGTATTATATTAAAGTATTGAGTTATCTGCAACAGTGCTACTTATTCTACATTGCACTTTGAATCAGAATGATCATGCTATAACTGGATAAACTGTTACCTTAGCGGCATTGATCAGCTCATCAGCCAGGCACTCAGCGATGGTCTTGATGTTCCTGAAAGCAGCTTCTCTTGCTCCTGTGCACAGCAGCCAGATGGCCTACAAGACGAGAGAGAGAGAGAACAGGACATTAGTGACTGACAGATTAACTTTGATGTAATAAACACTGTCCGGTAGTGTAATGTATCTGAGTTGGTGATTGACTGAGCCACAACAGACTACAGCCAATGAATAAGCAAAGATATTTCCTCTACGAGCACTCTAGCACACCAGGACAACGGGTAGTGTCCAGGCGTGACTCTAGCCTCGCTTAATGCACAAAATACAAAATTATTACAGCCAATGGAAATAAAGCAGCTTTCAATTAAAAAAAGATTAAAAAGGAATATTTGATGGTGAAAAAAATCTAGACAAAGACTGTCTAGCGGTTTACAAAGCAGCCTGTGCCCAGCCTTTTCTTGTAATGCTACATATTAATTCAAAGAACAAAAACTATTTAATGTAAAAGAGTAATGAGTGTGGTTACCTGGTTGACTCTGCGGAGGGGCGATACATCCACAGCCTGCCTCCTGACGGTACCAGCACGACCGATACGGGTGGAGTCCTCACGGGGTCCACTGTTGATGATGGCATTCACCAAGACCTGGAGGGGATTCTGGGGACAAAAAAAAAAAAAAAAATAGTTAAATATTTCAATCAATACACAACATGGCAACATAACATCAAGAAACCTGGCACAAAGTGACTGGCCTCTACTGTATTTTGTCTCACTCCAAACAGTGACATCTGTTCGACAGTAACTTCTGTAATGTGCACTATGACTGAAAAATCTAAGCGAAACAGATTATAAAAGTATAATTCAAAGTACAATAACTAGTACGTTTTTGACTAAGTTACTTTAATGGTACCTGCGACAATTAAAAGCTCATATGTACCTCTCTTCAAGTTCAATTTACGGAAACATAATCTGAGTCGTCTCAAATGTATATGTCTATTATAATCTGCTATTGAGTGTTTTTAGAGCAGGACAAACTTAAAACTAGATGAAAATCAATTAATATAATCTGCTTTTGAAGAGTTTTGTAGTGTAAATAGTACTGTAGTTTATAACTGATTGCTGCCTTCCAAATATCAGTCTTGAGCTGCCTTAAATCACAGCTGCACACACACCGAACAAGAGTGACAATTGCTGTGAAAGTTAGTGGTAAACATACCTCTCCGGTCAGCAGGTGGATGATCTCGAAGGCGTGCTTGACGATGCGCACGGTCATCAGCTTCTTGCCGTTGTTGCGGCCGTGCATCATCATGGAGTTGGTCAGACGCTCCACAATGGGGCACTGGGCCTTACGGAAACGCTTGGCGGCATAACGTCCTCCAGAGTGTGGCAGGTACTTGGCGTACTTCTCTTTCACAGCAATGTAATCCTGTAGTGCACAGAGAGTGATTTAAACATCATGGTTTATGGAGATTTTAACCCAGTATTGTTGGAAGTACAAGAAGGAAGAGTTAATGTGTCTGAGTTGGTGATTGACTGAGCCACGACAGACTACAGCCAATGAATAAGCAAAGACGTTTTCTCTGCGAGCACTCTAGCACACCAGGACAACAGGTGAGTGTCCAGGCGTGACTCTAGCCTCGCTTAATACATGACATACAAATATTTCATGACAACAGAAATGAAAGGATGTTTAATGGTGAAAAAAATCCTTTCCAGAAACTGAAATTTTTATAACAATTGACACAAGCAGTAACTGCCTCTCGCTGCTTACCTGCAGGGAGATGTCATTGATCTGGACATCGTCAGTGCTCCACTTGCCGAAGAGTTTGATCTCCGGGGACTCAGCCACAGCTGGGGCAGTCTCCCACTCAGTCACTGAGGATTAAAAAAAAAAAGTAAGTGGTCAATTTAAGCCAAGTGAAAATAACACATCACACTTCAGACAGCTTTGTGTGCCTCCCAGTTCACCACTAACATTTCAATTCATTAAGATAGGACTGGGCAAAAAGAAACTCACATTACATCAGGTTGTCTAATATTAATACATAAAGACATTGCTGTTAGTTGTCTGGTTGATATTGATCATTATAAAGTGAACTGGATCAGTCAGTCACATTTATTTCATCAGATCTGAAACACGTTTAACCTGAGATTGATAGCTACATCAGTTTTCATGCTTACCTACCCGACTTTAAATACACACCGTGACACAGACTAGTTTAATATTTATCTTTTTAGCCCAGATCACCTAAATATAACGTTATAATTGAATATAATGTCAGATAATAGGTGAAAGACTCATTTTCCTAGCAGGGCCCGAGATGAAGCCAGCTAATAGACAATAAAATAGTGATATTTAAAATTCATTACGAGTTGTGGTGTTTTCTACTTACAGGACGTACCAATAGTAAGTAAACTATGGCAACATTTAGTGAAATAAAGTACTACTAAGTGAGATCTATGGCTGTGGCTGATCCTCATGCAGCATCCCACATGTGGCTAACTAGCTAGCAACATGCTAACAGGTTAGCTACATGCTAAAGCTAAAGAGCCGTTGTGATCGTCCGTTCAACTCTTTAGTGCGAATAAAACAACATTACGGACAAAGTTTAGATGTTTTTCTCATATTATTCGGACAACGGGAGTCAGTATCGCTTCTGATTATCCGAGAATGGTCTTTTTCTAGACATATAAAGCGATAAAAGGTGATTTTTTGACTCACTTGTGTCTGCCGTCCTGTACCTCTCTTCTCTGAGACGGAAAAGGGCCTTCAAGCGGCGCCGTGCGCAGATATCCGGTGAGCTGGCAGGGTGACTTCCGGTGCGCAAAGCAGGTAGGGAACTGTAGTCGTTTGTGCAGTTTGAGCGGAGAAGAAGATAGAAAAATAGTTTATTTTAATAATTATAAAAAAATATATATTTTCTAATTTTTATCTTTTTGTTTTTTGCATATATTCTGTCCTTTTTAAAAAATAATTTATTGATTTATTTATTAGCTAGACAGTAAGCTTACATTTCTTCTTTTTCAAAAATGCAGCATATAAAACTAAAATAAATAAAAGAATATCAGAAATTAACTTTACAGAAGTACAATGAACTGTTTCTAAATAACGTCCAACATATCTTTTGCATTTTTCGTACTGATGTTTCTTATAGCCATATTTTCGGTTTAATTATCAACTTTCATGTGCTAGTTTTTTGTTTAATTTTTTTGAGGTGGCAGGGTGTTTCCTGAACTAACTAGACAAGGACTATCTGTTGTAATAAATTAAGACAAAAAGTGATGTTCAAAACTGTCTTTTATTGAGGAATTGACAACATTTGACACATTTTCATTTGCGGACCAAATACTGTAGAAATTGTAGGACACAGAGTCAAAATAGTAGTTTCTGTTTGAGATTTTTAAAAAATTGTCCGTAATCACATTGACTGTTTTTAAAGCAAGAAAACTGAACAGAAAAAGGAACATCCCTTAAATCCATACAGTAGGTTATGCAGTTAGGTTAATTAACTTGTACAAGCATACATGAAACACAGGATGCAACAATATCAAAATAATACTTCAAATCTAACAACTTTAAAACTGTTAAAATCATCCCATCTTCATAATTTCCCTTCTTTTTTTTATCTGGTTAAACATTGTGCAATGCATACTTTGCTCATTAAAATTCACTTCTTCTTGTTTTATCACACAATAGATATTCCCATTCCTTTTTGTTCTTTTGAGAAACATCTATCAAAGTACATAAACATCTAACAAAATGCAAACAGTTAAGAGAAATCGATCCCTTTTCCGCCAAAACAGACAAACATGACGGTTGCTCAAAACGCCTGAGATATCTAAATGCGATGGGAGGTAAAGAGCGCCACGTACAATAGTCGGGTGGACAAGTAAACACTAATATAGCACTGCCACTCTCCGGCCACTCTTCATCCACCCCTCCATGTCATTATTTTTTAGCACCATCACTAAAGGCCGTGCGTCGTAGCACTTCGGTATGGGACATGAAACACTGAGGCAATGAGGGGAAACTTTTAAGGCTTAATCTACTAAAGCACTGCATGATAATGATATTAAACAAGATATTCATGATGTGCAACACTAAAAGAAACGAGGAAAACATGACCCACCTCGGGTTAAAAATGGAAGACTAAAAATATATAAATTACTGCATCATAAGATGAGCAGGGCAGTGAGTCTGTACATGTAGACAGGATGGCAGAATGTCGCTCAGGCACTGTTGTGTTGTGTAGTGTTTTGAGGTATGTGTGACTAAACACACACAGACACACACTTGGATATATATACTGTATGTATGTGGGCTCATTTTCATGCAAATTAAAGGGGAACTCCATCAATTTTTGCACATAAAGAGCGGTCATGAGGGACTTTTCAGCCTGAAAAAAAAAACAGTAAAATGTCTTCCGTCTTCAGCCTCTGCTACATTCATTTTTGACCCTTTAATCTATCTCTTACACGTCCCTATGCTTCACTGATATGCAATACTAAATTTCTGGAGTTTGCCTTTAATGTCTGATTTGCTTTACTGTTGCAGACGGTTATAACATAATAGCAGTTAAACCTTCCTAAAGTTTATGGGAGCCTTTATATTTGTTGCTTCTGACAGTTTTTTTGTCTTGTATACTTATTTTCTGAGAAAATACCTTCGGCACACAGACAGATAGGGGCTGGATTTGTCTGACAGCAACAGCACGATTTAACAGAAATAATTAAAGGAGCAGTTTTGCGAAAAAAACAAACGTATTCACGTTCCTAAAAAGAGCTTAAACTTATTCACTTATTCCGCCTACTAGCACCTCTAAAGCGCACTAATTAACACATTATATCCTGTTTGTTTTAATCTGTTTGTGTAGTTTAATGATATTTAATTTCTTGGCTGGGAGCAATACCTTCGTGGAGTCTCGCTGCTGGTTGCCTAGCAACCTCACAGTCGCGACAAGACTACGGAACTGCGTAGAAATTGTCCGGCACATAACCTCCTTTTACACATCCGTTTTTGTACAGTTTAAACAAACAACATATAACATGCTAATCAGCGAGCCTTCTGACAGAATCAGGCTAGCTGTTTCCCTTTGTTTCCAGTCATTATGCTAAGCTAAGCTAATCATCTGTTGGCTGTAGCTTCATATTCAGCATACAGACATGAGAGTGGTATCAATCTTCTCATCTAACTCTCTGCAAGAAAGCAAATAAATTTCCCAAAATGTTAAAGTATTCCTTTCACAGTAACCTAGTAGTTACTAGGATGAGCACGGAAAACTAAATGTATCAACAAAAAGTACAAGGAAAAACAAATACCAAGTGATTTCTAAGAACTGTAATCCCAAAAAATTTAGATTACATCCTTAAGAGTACACTCACAGATGTTAGCGAGAATACTTTAAAGTGGTTGTAGAGGCAAGATTTCAAACGTAGTGGAACTTTAGAGCTTATGAAATGGCAGGGTGTGTATCTGTGTATCTGTGTGTGTGTGTGTGTGTGTGTGTGTGTGTGTGTGTGTGTGTGGGTGCTGTAAAATAGTTTTGTTCTACACCAGCCATTTCTCGATGCACGTGTGGAACACTGTCTCATTCGAGTGCCAATACACGTGTTCAACTCCGGGAACAGAACAGATGATCAGATCTCCGCGAGCCGCCAGCGTCTTCAGACCGAAAACATCTCGTAAATACACCTGAAACAGGAACAAAACGAATATGATTCAGGACGTGTTCTTCTTCTTTCACCATTTGTACTTTTTCAAACTAGGTATATCATCCCAAGGCAATACATAACTGAAGAATGATGTGCTGCATTTGGATGGGAACCTCCAAACATCAGACATTAATGTGAGATGGTGGACATCAGTAAGGTAAAATCTGTGCAGTTGCAGTGGTGAAAAGTTCACCAGTGCAACTTTGGTGTCTTAGATGTCCACGTATGCTTGTGTATGACACAATAACCAATCCAAAATAGTATCAAAGTATTAGTAATGATCACAAAGGGCATTGAAATAAGATAAAAAACTGTGTCTGATTTTCACTCACGTCTTGGTGCTGCATCTCAACGACGGTCTCGTTGTCGTCATAAAACCCGAACTGACTAGAAATCAGGAGAGAGACAGAAGGGTGATAATAATGTGTGAGCATCACATGAGAGTCATCTGAGCAGCCACAGCCGTAAAAAAACCAAATTCTTTCGAGGCATAGTAATGTGTGAACGGAGCATAGAAATAGTGTTATATGACACCGGAAAAAAGATATCATAAAGGGAGAAAACTCATGTTGTCTATGAATCAAAGTGAAGTGGAAAAAAAGAATCCAGAGAAACCTAATCCCAACAAGTTAAGTAGCTTTAAGTGCAGGAATAATACTCAATTAAATGAATTAACTCTGGTGTTTCACAAGTATTTTAGCATGAGGGTTAGTTTTACATAACTGTGTGCCTCCAGCGTATACGGTAGAAAGATGTTTAAGCATTTGAATGCATAAGATGACACCTTGACTTTCACTATCAAACAGTCGAAATTGAATCCTGTGCTGATTCTTTGCAACAAAATCGTGCAATGTGCAATGTGTCAAAGATAAAAATAGTTTTGTCTATAAGGAAGATTATTACATGAAATCATATGAAAATATTTTTGAGGAACTGAATAAGACAGAGGAGCAACTCACCTCGACTGCCAGGGAGTGATGACTCCGTCGTCCGGTCCTCCGACCAACACCAGCTTGTCGATTTTGAGGAAGTTCTTCTTCCACTCTGAGATTGAGAGATAAACTTTATTACGCTTTATTAGGTATCGCAATCCAGTACAACAACTCTGCCATGAACTCAAAAATGAATTCAAACTGTGAGGTGAAGTATTCTTTGTAAAGTCCCCTCAATAATTTTTTTAATTTCTTATTTTACTTTATATTTTTCAGTGAAATCGTTTTTTTAAAATCAGTTTTCTTACCCCTCAGTCCGTCTCTGTGCGGTTGTAACATGTGAATTTCCCCACTAGGGATCAATAAAGTCCTATTTTATCTTATATTATCTTAGTTCCTCAGTTATGTTTTTTCAAATAACGTCTGATGAATTTCAGGTAGCATACTCCCAAAATGGATTTATAGTCTCTTCTTTGAATTAAACCCCTTATTGCAGTGTTGATCAACGTCACACAATATTAAGTTACCATACGTTTGTTATAAACAAATATAGACAAGCGTATTACTGCCTGTTTACTGGAAGTCAGAACCTACAGTATGCAATTAATGACAGGTGACAGTTGTGTTTATATTCTTGGTATCATTAACTTGTGATGAGTTTGCCTGATATATTGTGTTTACTGTTAATAGTCTCTTTGCATGTGTGCAACTTTATTTGTACCATACGTGACTAAATAAATACTAAATGTGTATTTTAGAAAATATTCTTCGTATTAATCAATCTTCCTAAGAATCGGCTGATAACACAAGCACAACGTCCTCTTCCTGCTTATTGATAATTCTTTATAGTCACAAGCTTAAACTAACTGTTGCGTCATCAAGATAAACAAACACCCGCTGATAGTTACAGTCATTAAACGTCTGGATGAGTTTTACCCACAAGGAATGTGCTGACCTGTTGCATTTGGATTGGGTCTCTCGCTGTTGAGCAGAGCCAAATAATCACTGCTGTTCACGTACAGCTCTCTGTGGTGGGGGTCTGGAGGACGAGGACAAACAGACAGTATGTCAAAACACTTGTTTATGAAACTTTCTTAAACTAAATCTCATGTCTTTGAATCTGATAGGATTATAAGGAATATAAATTATTCTCACCGTTCCAGTAGTTGCAGATGGAGATCCTCTGACCTATTGAGGTGTAACAGAGGTGGAAGAGGTTGGACTTCACAAACTGTGGGAAGAGGTACCTCAAGTAGTCCGTGTCTGAAGAGACAAAGAGCAGGATGAAGAGCAAGCTTGAATCTCCTATAAATGATTTTTTTGGCCACTGGGGGGGGCAGCAGTTGAGGACACAACATTGACATATTATCACCCTTTATTTAAGTCGATATAGCTAACTTGTTAGCAAACTGTTGCTTATTTACATCTCCAGCAGTAATACGGCAACATTTTCATTCATTTGGAGTCGTGTCTCTGTCCTCCAGATTAATGTAAGTCCAATATTAACGCTTCTTTTAGGTCCATTTTTTGTCTCCACCAACTTCTGAGGACATATACACCGATCAGCTATAACATTAAGACCACTGACAGGTGAAGTGAATAACATTGACTATCTCGTCACAATGGCACCTGGCAGTGGGTGGGATATATTTTATACAGCAAGTGAACATTTTGAACTTTGTGTTGGAGGCAGAAAAAATGGGCAAGCGTAAGGATGTGAGCGATTTTGATAAGGGCCAAATTGTGATGGCTAGACAACTGGGTCAGAGCATCTCCAAAACTGCAGCTCTTGTGGGATGTTCCCGGTCTGCAGTGGTCAGGACCTACCAAACGTGGTCCAAGGACGAAAAAAAACGGTCTCAAGGCTCATTGATGCACGCGGGGAGCGAAGGCTGGCCCGTGTTGTCTGATCCAATAGAAGAGCTACTGTAGCACAAATTGCTGAAAAAGTTAATGCTGGTTCTGATAGAAAGGTGTCAGAACACACAGTGCATCGCAGTTTGTTGCGTATGGGTCTGCGTAGCCGCAGACCGGTCAGGGTGTCCATGCTGTCCTAATGTTATGGCTGATCGGTGTATATGTCTTTTCAACGGCTAAAAGCTCCACTGTGTTCACCAGATCAAATAGTGTACGTTGGTTTTTAGAGCTTTTCCGCTGAAAACAGCTGCCTGCTGTGGCCGAAAAGGACACATCGAGAGCAGTAAGAACCAAAAACAGTGAAGTTGACGGCCGAACAGCTCAACAATGAGCTGAAACTCACTATAAAGCTCTGTAAAGCCGAAAGGGAACTGTAGATTCCGGTGATAATTCTCTGTAGGTCCATTACTACCCCTTTCACATTGTCTTGATGTTGACATTTGAAACATTGGTATTGTTACATGCTCCCCACGCCCCTTTTGATCATGCTGATCCTGTCTCATGTCTCACTCATGGTCTGTGTTACCTCTCTCCAGGTGTGGCTGCTCTGGTGATTGGGAACCAATAAAGAGGGGGAGGGAATTTGTGCTCACTCTCTCTTCCACTCTCTGGCTTGGCAGCAGCAGTAGTAGCAGCAGCAGTATAGTGACCACATGTAGCTTTTTGTTGTCTTGTTTTTTATCTTTCTCTGGTGGGTCCGGTGGTCTGGTTTTCGTGTTTTTTTTTCTGTGTGTCAGGGTTTAGTTTGGGACTATGTTGTTTAGAGGTAGAGGGAAGCACCTGGTTCCGCCGGCCCTATAAGGGCTGGGCCGAGGTGGCTTCCCCTCTTTTTGTTCCTTTTTGCCGGCTCACCAGTTCAGTTAGTTTTGGGGAAACTTTGGGGTTTTTACTTAATTAGTTTTTGTGTTAATTTTCTGTTTGGTTATGTTCGACCTCCCTGTCAACGAGCTTTTCTCTGGGTTGCAACAGGTAATATAAAAAAACATCGATTTATAGGCGCTTTAAACACAATCACGTGTTCAGCCTTTGAAGTCAAACCCACCTCCATATTGCCCGCCCTGAGGCGAGGACAGAGAGATGAAAGTCTGGACGTTGTGGTCGGAGAGAGTGGAGAGGATTCCTCTGCAAACCAGCCCACCTGTGGAAAAAAAACAAAACTAATTTTTCAACCCACACCAATGCATGCAGTTCTTATATTCAGGGCCGCAACAATTATCAATGAATCTGCTTATTTTTATTGATTAAACTTAACTGTATGGCCAATAAAAAAAGGCCTATCACAATCTCTGTAAGCCAACAAATGTCTCGTTTTTTCTGACCTAAAGACCTAAAGATATTAAATCAACTATCTCACAAGACAAAAAAAGCAATTGCTTAATAAATTGATTATCAAAATAGCTGCCAATTAATTTCCTTTCGATCAACTAATCGATTTATCATCAATTGCATGCACTGTACACTTGTTTTTCATATTCATGGTCCTGAAAATACGTGTCAGTTTGACTTTCAGTACAGCATCTATAAAAACATGTGAAATTGATAAGAAATTAATTTAAAATCTAAGGTTCCTCACAGAAATACTTAACATCTGTGGTAACAGGTCGGCAATAGGAGTAATTTATGGGCAAAGTCATCATTATATTTATTTCTTCCCCTGGTTTCTATTAACTGGAACATTTAGCAGCTGATTGGGAATTTCCAACTCCTGACTGAAGCATAAATCATAAGTCATAAATAAATCTCTTGTGAAGCCCCAGTACAGTACATACCAAGACTGTTTTATAATCTTAAACAAATACCACATTCATGTCTCTATTTCGCTGGCAGCGATGCACTCACAGACCTTGAGAGTAGCAGATGAAGTGGACCCCGTCTTCTGCGTTCTGCATTATTGGGTAAATAGCTGCCTTGAATCCCTCCACCTGCCTCCACAGGGGCTGCAGGCTGGCACTTCTGTCAAACAAGTCGATGACCGTAACATTTGTTCCAGGATGAGACTGCAGGAGAGAGAAGAAGATAGTTTCACTTCATGAACAGGGTGTACTGTTTACTGGGCTTGTAGGGAGGGACTGTGTTTGAGTAATTCCCCTTCATATTGTTGCATGAGGCGTTAAACAGACACAAGAAATGACACGCAAACCTCAGCAGCCAAACCTCCTGTGTTATCAAAGGTCCACAGGGATGTTTCAGCTGCTAATTGATCAGGATGTGCTTTAAATATTGATGATTCATTAGGCTGTTTGGTAAGAAGGCAGCAGCACATGCTAACAGAGACACACAGAAGTCTGAATTTCCGCTTTCGATTTTCTTTTCCTGCACAATCATATGCAGTCTGGTTTCAGCCATGAGCTTTCTAATACAGCGGACGTTGAAAAAGAGGAACTTAATCTTGGTTTAACCTCATCAACCTTGCAGGAATCCACCACAAAAACTTCACCACATCCTCATCTTTTCAACCAGTTACTTCCAATACAATCTTAAACTGTGTGTCTGTTTCAAAAAGGGTGTGTGTGGTTTGGAAGATTCAAGAAGGAAAAGCAGGACAGGGCACATTTCACTGTGCATTTTGAGCTTGATTACCTCTGACAACTTTACTGAATAAAACCTCCTGTGCACAAACTAATTCTCACAGATTTAATGTACCAAAAAGGCCAAATTAGCTCCACAATAGCATGGCAATTTCCTTTTTTTTAATATACTTTATTTTCTCCCTTTTTTTGAGGTTGTTTTCATATATGCAATTTACAGTTCGTAATTACAATAGTTTATAAACCAATTTTTTAAGTAGTTGAGCTTATAGACAAACTCATTAAGTACACTAGAGAAAACAACGTCAACATACAAAATTGAAATAAAATTAAGAAAAGAAATAATAATAATAATAATAATAATAATAATAATAATAATAAAAAGAAAGATCATTTAAAAAAAAACCCACAAAAAAACAAAAACAATAATACAAAAATAAGAGTAATAAAAATAAATTAAATAAAAATGGCAATTTCCATACACAATTTATGGATAACATTACAGAATAATACAGTACAAACTACAGGTTAAATTAAACCAGCATAACACATTTTAAACTCTATAATAATACATTTAAGTGCATGAACCTACATTATAGTACTAATCCATCACTTTCATGTTGTATTGCTGCAGGATTAATGGAGAAAAGTAGTTACATTTACATTACAAAGACAATCTTCTGACTCTACCATAATGATAAAAGCTGATTAATGTGGCACAGTGTATTTTGCATGATACAGGAGCACGTTTAGCTGATAACATGTGGTGATATAAGGCCTGCAGTATATATTTTATAAGGTCAACCCTTGAACAAAATGTACAGGTTTATACTGCTCCAAAATAACCACAAAAACAACCACATTGAACAAGTCTCTCTCTTTATTCTGACCACTCACCTCGTTGATGAACTTCTGTAAATGTATAAAATCCCCTGAGCTGTCGAACAGACCGTGCACTATGATCACCGGCTTGTACCCGACCACTGCAGCCCAGAAACACGCACCGAGGAGCGGATACAGCAGCCAGGTCGACCCGCTGCTGCTGCTGGTCCTCCGGCTTGAAAAATGCATTATCAATATAATGCGAAAAAATTGTTTAAAAAATAAAAAGATGCTAAAAAGGTTAACTAAATAAATTAGATAACTTTAAAAAAATAAAATTAAAATAAAATTTAAAAAATAAAATAAAATAAAATCTTGATGTTTGGTTAATGTGCTCTCATCTCCATCTCCGTTTCTCCTCAGTAGTCCCTTAAATAATCCTGCGTGTTTATTACTTAATAACAGCTGAAAGAAGAACAGGTAAACAGCTGCTGAGCTTTGCTTTGGTTCCTTTTGTTTGTTCCGGTTTTAAATTAAACGTGATGCGGACGCTGGTGACGACATTTCCGGTTTCAAGCTCGTCCAATCAGCAGCGCGGACACATGTGCCGTCCCCTTTGTTATTGATTAGTTATAACAGTAAACAGTCATTATATAAAGGGTATATGCAGTGTGTAGAATGTGTATATATGTGTGTGTATGTATATATTGCTTCTATAGTTATCATATACCAAGTACTTCCTTTATTATTATACTATTATTTGTAAATACACTATTATTTTTATTTTTATTTTATTACTTTTTGCTACATAACTTACTGTTTTCTTAATTTCTTATATATAAATATATAAATATATATATAAATATCTATATATCTATAGATATATAGATATATATATAGTTATCATATACCAAGTACTTCCTTTATTATTATACTGTAAATTATTTGTAAATACACTATTATTTTTATTTTTATTTTATTATGTTTTGCTACTTAACTTACTGTTTTCTTAATGGAGCTTCCCAGCAAAAACTATTTCACACGGTTGTACTTGTACTTGTCACCGGTGTGACAATAAACATCTTGATTCTTGAATCTTGAATCTTGATATTTAATGTATTATTTTGTGGTTATATGTTATATATTGTATGTCTTTAATGCACTATATGTACATATTTCTTACTCTCATTTCTTATTCTTCTTATTTACATATATTTCTCTACATATATTGTGTTATATATTGTAGCATTATGTACATAATTTACAAGTTCCTTACTCTTTTATTTCCATTTTCTTACATTTCTTTACCTTTTATTATAGTAGAAAATTGTCATTTAAAATTGATTAAAAAAAACAGCAGTCAATATATCATTACATGGATTCCTAAGAGATATATTAAAGGGTAGGTCCACAATTTTTCAGTCATCAGGTGCCTATATGTATATTTAAACAGGGTTTGCTTGCTGTAATCATTCCTCCTGTTTATACTGGCCATTAAATGGGAAACACCACCTAAATTAAGAATCCTAATATGTTATTTCCAAATGAGCTTTATTCTATTGTATTGTTGTCAGTTGTGAAACAGAAAATGTTCCCATATACCGAGAACATTCCCCTAGGTGCTCTCAGTGTCATCTTTAACATCTGTACCCATTCATAGTTCCCCTTTAAAAGATCTTTTCCTGATGCAATTTCAATGTTAAGTGATTGGAGACGAGTGAGAGGCTGGCACGACTTCTTGTGGTTTACTGCATAGCTGAAATGGCTCACTGATTTCTGCAGGGACGCCATATCACAACACAGGCACATACTAGTAAAACAAACACAGCTCCACCTTCGCTAATCACTGTCATACGCTCTCTCACACTCATACAAAGCATGTAAACGAGGAATCATGTGATAGCTAGGCTTTATTAACCAGTCCTGCAGGTTGAGAGCAGAACAACGCCCAAAAGCCTCCTCACATTCATTTCAACATACAGTAAATACATTCTGAAGATCAGGTCGCTCGACTTAACAGAGAGGCAAAAGCACCTGTTGCACTGCCACCATTAATAACCAGCTTTCTGGCCTTTGGTCCATTTCAAACAGGCGCGTTCACCCACACAATCAATAGTTTCCATCAATATTTGTCAATTGACTCTGATGGCAGTGCAACACATGAACACATGAAACATATTCATTCTCAACAAGAGGGTACTAGAAAGGCTACTGGTCATCTCATGGCTTGTAAAAAGGAGTGCAGTCAGTTTTAAACACAAATGTTTTGGCTTGTTCTGACTAATGACGGAGTGTCAGGTTGACTTTGGTTTGCTTTCACTCAGACAGATTGCAGCATTAGAAGCCCTTTAAGTGCGTCCACTGTAGCAAATATAACACAGCTTGCTTGCTCAGCTCTTGCTAGAAAAAAGGAAAGTGATTTATTGCTTCATCGAAAGCTTTCAAAAAGCATCAAAAGAACCTCAGAGACATGTTCGGTCTTCAATACTCGCTCGGATTTAACCGCTCTAGTGAAGCCTTACATGCACAAGAAAACATCATCATCACCAAGACTTCTACAAAATGTTGTTTTAAGAAAATAAAGTGTTTTTTTTTTTCCCCAGGTGTAGAAGAGTGGATTTATCCTGTTGGACAGCAGCAGCTCTACACAGTAGGCTGCAGCAGCTCCTGTAGCTGACACAAAGTGTCCTTCAGGGTGAGAGCTAGCGTCTCTGCGTGCGTCTCCTCGCAGCAGTTGAAGGCGGTGATGGAGAAGTGGACGTGGTCTGCCTGGGGGTTGTAGCAAATGGCGTAGCCGTCGGGAACGAGGGGCCCGAAACACATCACGCTGTCGGTGTTCGCCGGCACCTGAAGGAGCAAAAGAGAGGATTTGATTAACACGAGGTAATGTATCACAAGAGAGAAAGTTAGACCTGCACAAATATAATGTAGACACTACGACTGTGGCTGAAAACAGTATCAAAACTATGTTTTCCTGATATTGATTAACAGTTTATCCCAATATGGCGATGTATGCAAAATACAACAACAATACTATTTATAATAATAATCATAATTATTAAATACACACATATAAAATCATCAAATTTTATGTTCAAAGCAATGAACTGTCTTTCAATCGGACAAAACACTTAAAATGTGTAAAAACAAAACTTCAATAATAGTTTGTTTGACTTGGAATCATTAATTTGGATGCCAATATTTTGTAAAAGATAATAAATAATGAAACAATTAGTCAATTATTTGATTAGTAGATTGACAGAAAATTCATTTTGTCAAGGAAAAGTACCAAATATTTGCTAGTTTTCCTCTAGTGTGAAGAATTCCTGCCTTTTCTTATATAATAAAAGCTGAGTATCTTTGGATTTAAAAAAGCTTTTCGAAGACATTGAAGTAATCTTATTTGAGTATTTTCTGACTTTTCGTAGACCAAACAAATAACTGATTAACTGATAAAGTATTCAGCACATTATTCAGTAATGAAAGTAAAGTTAGTTGCGACTCTAAAAGATAAAATTATATGATCGTATCATATCGCCCAGCCCGTAAAGATATTATTGTCAAATAGCTGAAATCATAGTTCAGTGGTTCCTAAAATTGGGTGAATATTTGAGGGAAATCAATGGGTCCCCAAAAATAAACAACAATAACAGTTCATTACTATTTCAGTACCTAGTTAGCACAATGAAAATGTTTGTTTGCTTCATAGATTTCACCTTCCCTCTGTTTCCATACCATTAATAATATAAGGACTATACGGACAAAAAAAACCCAAGCAGACCTATTGGGTGTCCTTGATATCAAAACATCTGACAAAAACTTTTGACAGTCCTTATCAATCTTTTACAAGTTAATCTATTAATCTATTGTCGACGTGTGGGGTAATTATTCATTGTTCTGTATGTAAATTACACGTCTAGACTGAATGAAGTGTGAAAAGGTGACGTAAAAGGGAAAAAGTGTTGACTTTGATCAAGCATGATGAATCCAGAGTAAATCATCAGATGGAGAAAACTCACACTAAACATAGTAGCTGGCTACACTGTAAAAGGATAATAGGACAACATGTGATACCAGGGCCATAGAAACAACACGAGCTTCTGCTGTCAAGAACATAATTAAAGTCAAATCAGCTGAGGAGCAAATAACCTACAGTACCGGTCTGAATGTCATCATAAAAAATTTAAAAAAAACAGAAGATAAGCAGCGTGATTGCTGGAAACTCCTAAATTGCATTGTGTTAGCAGTAAATGCTTCACAATAAAACAACATCACATGCTTCAGAGCAACAGGACAACTCCTGATCACCTGAAAGTTCCCTCTTATATCATCATAAAAGAAACAAAAACTAAATTCCCACTTCCTGTTGTGCTACAGGAGCGTCAATAACATCTGTGAAAACAAACCAACAAAGAAGAAAGAGATACATACCTGCCCTGTGCGGAGTTTCCAGTGCGTTGCGAGGCCGTACGCCGTGTCCATGAAGATTTTGGGGATGCTCAGTCCGTCCTCGATGGCCTGCAGCTTGAGCCCCAGCAGGTGGTGGTCGATGCCGTGTCCTTTAAGTACCTGAACAGAGCAGATAAAAAAAAAGAATAAGATTTCAGAGAGAAGTGTTTATCAGTTAATAACAGATGACAGATAATAGTTGACTTGTTATTTACCTGCTGAGTCACAGCTGTATAGGCATCAACAGCTTCTTTGAACAGTTGCAGCTTTGCTTCCGGCTGCAACACGAGAAATAAAACATTACATTTCTCCTTGCTATTAAATCAAATCAAGATAAAATGAATCCCGCGTTTGGCCACAGCGGAACAGTTCACTGGCGTTTCTCACCGATACGGACGGATCATCGAAGGCAAGAATGAACTTGAGCGTCTGATTTGTGGGCGAGCGGATATATTCTGTCCTTCCTCCTCGAAACATCCTCTGAGAGGCGATGTCACAGGCAGGACAGACCTCATTGTGGACTCTTAAAAAAAAAAGGAAGAACAAAAAGGAGTGAAATCTAAAAACACAAACACTGATCAGTTCAATCTTTATTCTTATTCATCATCAATGTACGTTCCAGGACAAACCACAAATAATACAGAAACAAATGATCTAAATCAGGGTTTTTAAAGTCTACATTATGAGCCTAAATAATTTCAAAAATATATATATTATTTTTGACATTATCAATTAATACATTTTGTCATTTCTTTGGGGGGAATCTCTACATTTTGAATCTATAGTTCCCATAATGCTTTGGTAAATGTAAACAGGAAGTAAACTGTTGCAGTGGAGTCAGTTCGTTAGTTGTGGTCAATGTTTGTCAAAGTGTCATCATTAAAAGTATGCCGAATTAGCTATTAGCAACGTAGCTATAGATGAATAGACAGCTATCACTAAATTACTTTAATACTCAAGAAAACTTTAAAGTATGATGATTCTCAGGTAAGTTCTGGAGTTACAAGCAGCATCTTTTTTCTATGATCTCTAAGCAGATTTATGGATGTTTATTCACAGTTTATTCAACATTATTATTTTTAAATGTGCTCTATAAATAACTTCACTTGTTTCTATACTATTTTGTACATTATTATTTTTTCTGTCTTACGAGTGAGACAAATTACCTGTCCAGGAGGGACAATTAAGTTTATTCCATTCTGAGTGATGTGTAACTGAGCAGGCAAGATGAGGAAAATCAAAAATAGAAGCTTAATAACAGTGTGAGAATTTCTAAAGGTGGATTTTCTTGTGATGAAAACATAAAAATAAAACGTTGATGTTTTGAATCGGTTAAAGTTAGTGATGTCACTGTGACTGACCTGTAGTAGGCGAGCTGCAGGGCGACCTGGATGAAGGAGTTTGGACTCATGTTGTGCTGCTTGGGAAGGTCCTTACCAAACGTCGTGAAGTTGAACACGTTCACGTCGAGGTCGTTGATCAGTCTGCAGGAAATTTAAAAACTTGTATTTGTGATCAAATTATTCCAAACTCAAACTCATTTACTATCTTTACCTGACCATTCACTGAAGAAGGCTGTGAGATCTGTCCAAAAGCTCCAGAAAAAGCTAGTAATTGAGCCTTTTATCACAGAAATATGTTCCCAAGGTCAAGAAGTGAACTGAATGAACCTCCGTGCTCATTATTTGTATTGTCTGTTCCTTTACATGGTAAGTATGACATTTTCTTAGCACTTCATATTGCAATACAATAGATTTTCAGACTTTTAAAAAAGTCAGTCAGCTTTCTGTTTTGTCAAGGTTACATTCACACAGAAGATAAACATGTTTACTCTCCTCTGGCTTTCCTTTAGGCCAAGTTCATTTCAGGTTTGTTAGATTTTGAGACAAAAGCAAATATGTAGCTTACGCTGTGCAGCAAGGCCATTCTTCTCTTATCATGACGAGTATTCTGCAGAGACTCTACATTTACACTTAAACACTCCACGCTGTTCAGCAGAATAACTGGGATGAACTTACATGTCGAGGTTCTGCTTGGCGTGCTCTATGTCTCTCTTAATCTCTCGGTCTATGTGGAAGTAAAGCTTCTTGGGCATCGGCAGAGGGACCAGCGGCGCTCTCTTTGGGTCTGGTTTCTCACTGCAGAAAACAAGAAAATACTAATTATTTTCCATCCTATCATAATGGTCCATTTTGACTAAATCTGTGAGGTGCATTTTGCTTCCCTGTGTTTACAACCACACTGTAATGAGACATTTAGCTGCAGCTTTAACACCTCCTTGGTAACTCTTTGCCAGCCGCCCTGTGGCCTCTTGTTCCAGTCGTTCTTATGAGAAAAATGTCAGTCACTTTGTACAAAAGTGTCAAATGAGTTTAAAAATGTGTGTCAGGTTGTGGATAAACTGAAAAGTAAATATATTTATTTATATATTTATGTTTCATATAACACAGAGTGTCAGTATGAATTATGGTTTCGGTGTGTGGATTGTGAGAGTAAAAATTAGGAACAAGATTCTAGTAACAATCGAGGTTTAGGTTAAACATAAACAGAGTTTTGCTTCAATAGGACACAAAAGCCAACAGACATGTGGACAGTCTCGACATATGACATTTTCTGGTGGATTGCGAGAGTCTTAACTGGCCATGTAGGATAAAACACTAAAGAGCCACACAAGCAAACTTTGTATACCCATCTTTATATTCTGGTAACAATCTTTAGTTTTGGGTTAAAAGTAGTAAAGAGTTTAGCTTTAGCAGTTAATACTTTAAGCTAAAAGACAATTAAACAGCACTTTCATGTATGAAATTAGTGTCCAGATCTAACTGGGGTTAGCTTGGGTCACTGGTCAGTGGTTGGTAAATAGATATTACAATAAATATTGTAAATAAATATTGAAGAACTCAGGGAAATGCAAGAAAAAGAAAATCAAAAGAATAAGATAAATCTAATTAAAATAAATAAATAAACAAATACTTGCCAGGAATTATTTATTAATTTATTTAATTCAATTTATAATAATAATTAAAAAAAATCTGGCCCTGCTCAATTTAAATGCTATGGGATGTATACAACCAGTAACATGTGGTTATATATATATATAGATGCTGTTATATTTTAACTCAAATAAACAGTGAAGTGTCTGAGAAACACTGCGTCAGGATGTGATGACGTCTCTCCACATTAACCCTTAATCTCACCAGTAGTCGATGATGTGATCCAGCAGCGTTGCTATGGGCGGACCGTCGGCCGTGGCTGATTCATACAGAAGACCCCACGAGCCGTCCTCGCCCACCACAAACTATTCAGACAAACACACAGACATCAGTTAACCTGCTGTATATCAGCTAGTCAGTTATGTAACCCTTGTCCTACATGAATATTTTCCTGCTGCTCACCTGCAGTGTTTTATCAAACCAGCGGTTGCCGCTGTTGGAGAACGTCCCGCCTCCATGCAGAACCTGTGCTGCCTTGCGGCTGGCGTACCTGTCAATCAAAGTTGGAACAAAAAAAGTCAACACACAAAGAAAAAACATATCAAAAGACCAGCGGTTAAGTACGTTTACTAAAATCTCTAGAATCTAAAATTAGCTCCATAGTGACGAACAAACTTACATGTATTTGTTAGTGATACAAACAGAATAATATAATATTCTATAATAAACTAACTGTGAAAGCAGCCATTCTGCATAATGAGTACTTTCGCTTTTAATACTTTAAGTACATTTTGCTGATAATACTTCTGTACTTTTACTTGAGTAACATTTTGAATTCAGAACTTTTACCTGCAATGAAGTATTTTTAAACAACGGTATTTATACTTTTACTCAAGTAAAGGATCTGAGAGTACTTCTTCCACCTCTGCAAGTGACTCCAAAAATGAAAACAAGCTGCCAACAAGCAGCAACAGCGAAGACATTTCAAATGGAGGAAGTGACAAAGGCACGTTGTTGCTTAAGGACCAAATGTCAACAGACAGCACAATGATATCTGAACACACACACATGATTGCACAACAACAGAAATACCTGAGTGTGGATTATGAGACAGAGGATGGAGACAAAGAGATGGAGAGAGAGGAGGAGGTTGTTTGTGTGAGTGTGAGTGCATACTTCTCATCTGATATCCTCATGACCGGAGAGTCCAAGCACAAGGAGAAAAGTCCCGTCTCTATCAGCCGCACCGACTCCTTGTTTAGTTTGTCTGAGTCGCAAAAAGAAGAACATAAAAACAAGATCTGAGTATTTGAAAATTTCAAGATCAAATTTAGTGCCATATCTCTTACACAATATCTCTGATTTACTGCTTTGTTCTCACTAATGCCGCTCCCTCTCTTAACTCACTGGTGGCCAACTACGAATGCCGTGTGTTTACAAACAGCAACCGACAACAAATGTAAAGTATTATACCTTTAACTACATTTATCATACTTGAAAGTTTGTTTTGAAACATGACTTTTATAACATTTACACATTTTTACACAATAGTTTTGCTTATTTTAGCACATTAACTCACATACACTTTGCGACACTGCTCAGCAAAGCAGGTTTCAGATTGATCTCCAGGTTTCAGTTCATGCATTCAAGCATTTTCAGATGTTTAAAACTTGCTTGCGAGCAATGAGTCAGCTTTCTTTTATCTGTCAAAGTCGTGCATTCTTTGCAGAGAAGAAGTGTTTTAAAAACTTTAGCCCTGATGGTGGATTTAAGGAAGCTCTGACATCTAGGATCTGCACTCACAAGCTGTGTGAAGATGTTCAGTGAGCTCAACACGGATGGGATGAAAATTATTTGATGGGAAACTGTTTGTTTTTTTGCATTAGGACATGTATTTGTTTGGTAAATTAACTGTCATGTATAGAAAAAAAGCCTACAATACATTTTTATGTCCTTCTACAAGCACGTTTTTCTGCTATTTGATTATAATAGTGCAATGAAATTAAATGGAATACTTTGGAAAAAGATGATGGGATAACACATGTAAATTATAACAGTAGTACATATGTAGAATCGTAGTGTATTTGGATATACAGTGAATGCCTCGTACACTCGTTTGAAGGGAGTGTATGTAGTCCTGTGACGTACCTCTCAGCAGCCGGTTGTAGGCCTGTCCCCAGGTGTGACGGTGCTCGCTGGTCAGGATGCCCATCGGCTCTTTGTCCGTCTTCCAGGACTGAGCCCTGATCCTCATCAGCTGGCTGTGGATCTGACTCTCCGTCATCCGAGAGCCGTCGCTGTTGTAAACGTCCAGCTGGAAGAACTAGTAGAAAAAACAGGAGGCCATCTTTGTTAACGTCTGTCCTCTGTGGATGGTTTGTTGAGAGATGTTCGAGGGTTTGGTGTCACCTGACATAAACAGTCCACCGCACAATGTTGTGTTTAGTGCTCATGTGTTTTTCAGAGATATAGACTGTGTTGAGTGAGTTGTGTTCACAGTTGGCATATTTATAGAGATTCATTTATTCTCTGGGGCTTTTCTCTTTCACAATCACCACCCACACCGACATATGCAGTGCTGCTGCTGCTAACTCAAACTGAATACTAGTTGTTCTGCTGACAATTGTTTTGAAACAATAAGTGACTATATTTTGATATACTATTATTTTTCAGTAAGTTTTTAAGCAAAAATGCCAAAAATTCACTGGTTCTGACTTCTCAAATATACATTTTTGCTGGTTTTCTTAATCTAATATCATAGCGAATTGAATATTTGGGGGGTTTTGTACTGTTGATCAGACAAAACAAGATATTTTCATGACGTCAATTTGTCACTATTTTATGATATTTTATAAAACAAACGATTGATCGATTATTTGGGGGAAACAATCGTAAGACAAATCGGTTAAAACAATCATTAGTTGCAACCTTACTTGGGATTAGACGTGCAACGATTAGTCAATTAATCGATTAGTTAATCAGCAGAAAATTAATCTGCAACTGTTTTGATAATCAATTAATTGCTTAAGTCATTTATATAGCACGAATGCCAACCATTTTTGAGATTTCAGCATTTCAAATGGGAATATTTGCGTCTTTTCTCTACTTTTTTTGTCACTATATAGACCAAACAAATGACCAAGAAAATAACAGGCAGATTAATCATTTGTTAAAATATTATTTGTATCTGATATGAAGA
Organism: Hozukius guyotensis; assembly: GCA_916700995.1. Taxonomy (NCBI): domain Eukaryota; kingdom Metazoa; phylum Chordata; class Actinopteri; order Perciformes; family Sebastidae; genus Hozukius; species Hozukius guyotensis. The sequence continues at coordinate 57,618 of CAKALU010025687.1, forward strand.
CAAGAGAAGGTGAAATGAAGGTAAAGAGCACATATAAGTCTATGAGGCTTGTCATAAGTTAAAAGGACAGGGATCAGATTTGTTTTGATATTTCTCTCTTAACTGCTGCCAAATATGTGTCCAATAAAAGAGCTTCTTGTGTGTCAGGTGACTCCTGTTTACACGGCTCTGTGCAGCTGTGATTGGTTTATGTCTTAAGGAATATGATAAAACAGGCAGCAAAGTAAAAAAAAACAAAAAACAGGTGTGACTGCACAAGACTCAACATGCCTGCAATGTCGTATAACTTGTTATACGACAAGGAAGGAAAGAGAAAATATAAGTCCGACAGCGTCATCTGTTGTCCCACCTGGTAGTTCCTGACGACCGTGATGTGCGTCGGCGAACGTCGGGAGCGGCCGTGGTGGGCGATGTAGTCGTGTTTGGGACCGGGGATCCTGCAGGAGGAGAAGAGGAGCGGGTAGAGCTCCATGCACAGAGGTTTCCCTCGCATGTACTCCACAGGCAGATGGCCGCTGACAGAAGGAAGAAGACATATGAGTCCTAATGTTAATAATTAATAATGTAAAAAGCAATAGATTTCCCTCTGTACAGGAGTAGTAGAAGCATAGACTTTTTAATTGCCACTCTTTTGCTAGGGCAACAACGTTGGTCCAAGTTTACTTCCTGTCAGCTACTGCATTAAAAAACATTGCAACAGGAAATACAAAGCAGCCCATTTAGAATGTTTATGCTGTCAAGTTTGAAAATGTCTATAAAGTAGCAGAAAATGGAAACACTTTAATAAAATGTACCTCAAAGTTGTCCTTAAACACAGTACTTGAGTAAAAGTTAAAGTTAAAGGTCCCATATTGTGCTCATTTTCAGGTTCATACTTGTATTTTATGTTTCTACTAAAACATGTTTACATGCTGTAATGTTCAAAAAAAACTTTATTTTCCTCATACTGTCTGCCTGAATAAACCTGTATTTACCCTCTGTCTGAAACGCTCCGTTTTAGCACATGTCAATGGAACTGCAACGGAATTGTGTTGCTAGGCAACAGTTTGGGTCCATGTTTACTTCCTGTCAGCTGATGTTATTCACATACACTGCAACAGAAAATAAACTGGGACACATTTAGAATGTTTACGTTTAAAACCGTGTAATGGTCTAAATATTGTATATTTGTGACATCACAAATGGACAGAAATCCTAACGGCTTGTTTCAAACGCACAATTTCTGAATACGGGCTGTGTGTATTTCTCCGTATATTGAGCATTTTGATAGTTTAACAGTATTTATATAGCACTTAAACCTGCTTTATAATATAAAAGACATGAAAATGTCACCTTTTACAATATGGGACCTTTAAAGTAACCCCTGCCGGAGTTAATTAAAATATATTGCTGTAGATCATATTATTGGAATATTATTTCTGATGCATAAACATCTAAGTATTTAATATTGTAGTTGGTGGAGGTGGAGCTGATTTTACCTATTTTTTATACTGTTGAATTTATAAACTAATGTTTTATTGTTACTTTAATAATATTAACATTTTTCAGACTTTTTTTTTCCAACATTTTTCAAACTTTTTTTTCAGTCTTTTTTTCCAACATTTTTCCAATTTTTTTTTCAGACATTTTTTCCAACATTTTTCCAACTTTTTTTTTAGACATTTCTTTCAGACATTTTTCAGACTTTTTTTCAGACTTTTCTTTCGGACATTTTTCAAACTTTTTTTCAAACATTTTTCAGAGTCTTTTTTCAGACTTTTCTTGGGACATTTCTCAGACTTTTTTTTTTTATTTTTATTTTTTTTTACCTTTTTCAGGCATTGTTTAGACTTTTTTTCCAACGTTTTTCAAACTTTTTTTTTCCAACATTTTTCAAACTTTTTTTTCCAGACATTTTTTCAAACTTTTTGTTTTCAGGAATTTTTCAGTCTTTTTTTCCAACATTTTTCCAACTTTTTTTTTCAGACATTTTTTTCAAAATTGTTCAAGCTTTTTTTTAGACATTTTTTCAGACATTTTTCAGACTTTTTTTCAGACGTTTTTTTTCGGACATATTTCAAACTTTTTTTCAGACATTTTTTAGAGTCTTTTTTCAGACTTTTCTTGGGACATTTCTCAGACTTTTTTTAAATTTTTTTTTTTTTTT
>CAKALU010025700.1:1090-13444 GCA_916700995.1 Hozukius guyotensis
AGTACCTGTGAGGGTTTCTGGACAATATTTGTCATAGTTTTGTGTTGTTAATTGATTTCCAATAATAAATATATACATACATTTGCATAAAGCAAGCACATTTGCCCACTCCCATGTTGATAAGAGTATTAAATACTTCCAAATCTCCCTTTAAGGTATATTTTGAACAGATAAAAAATGTGTGATTAATTTGCGATTAACTATGGACAATCATACGTTTAATCGTGATTAAATATTTTAATCGGTCGACAGCCCTAATTATTACATGTCGACTCCTCTGCAGTGACCACATGATGCTTTTGAGTTTACCAAAGCTGCTAAAATGTATGTTGCTCAAACCTGCAACCAACGATTATTTTCTCGTTCAATCATTTATTTTTTAGACTGTTGGTTGGACAAAACAACATTTTAAATAATTGTATAGACTAAAGCTCTTCAGTTTACTATCACACAAAGAAATGATTTCACATCTCTCCCACTTTCTTCCTCCCACCTCACCTAAAACCATTTGCTGTGTGCAGACTCTCAGTTTGAATGTCTGTCAAAGTCTGCCTGTTTACCAGACGTTGGTGACTAATACCACAGCCAACACCACCCGCCTGCTTGTGCAGAAAAGGTCTTGTGTGTGTGTGTGTGTGTGTGTGTGTGTGTGCGTGTTTCAACAGTGTGCATGCATGTGTTCGTGTTCCTCCATCCGTTTAGTCGTGCGCCTTCCCATCCTGTGCTGCGAGCGTCGCTCTGTGGAGGCAGAGATGCATTTTCTTGTGAGACAAAAATGTTCAAGGCATCATTCATTAACGGCCTGCCAAAGCCCGTTTACCTGCCGCTGCTCAGACGTCCACAGCCGAGGCAGGTGTGTGTGCCATTTACGTACGACCCCCTGAAGACAGGTGACCTGACTGTTTACAGCCTCGTGTGTGTCTTCATCATGTGTCAGTAACAAGGACTGCTGCCCAATCAATCAAATTATTGGGATTAAACTTTTCAAACCGGAGCGTCGGTGAAGGGCTCAGGCAAGCCGAGTCAAATTGGAGCTAACGAACGGTGACCTTCTCCGACTTGTTAGTACCTTTCCCCTCCACAGGTGAGCTTTTGTGGCCCGCGGAGCCACTTCCTGGAAACTTTTGTTGAGCAGCATTGATGTTGGCAACTCAGAAAGGTGAGCGTCTGAGCGGGAATGACGAGGAGGGAAAAAAAAAAAACAGGTTGGGGGGGCCGGCAGGATTTGCCTCTGCGCACGTCAGCACAGAGACCCAGAATAGTGGAAGAAATTCTCCCGGCGGTGGCGACGCAGGAGCGACGCCGAGCCTGGACGTCACATTATTTGGAGATGTGCTCATGACACATAGAGGGGGCGGAGAGCTCCCTATACGCACTGAGGAGGATGTATGTCATCTGCAGAGAAATGCCCCAACAAAACCTGCCTCTGTTCGGCGAGGGGCTGCTGATACTCAGGGGGTCCTTTTTTATGATTGTGGGGAAAATGTGACGCCAGTTAAGCTGCAGGAGTTTAAAAAAATTAAATAAAAAAAAAAAAGGTTTGGAAAAACTAAAAAAAAAAAAAAGCGAACGTCTGCAAGCCGGAAACCCTTAAAAGGGATGTTGTGTGGGGGCGCTTTTCTGTGTGTGTGTGCAGCTGTGTGTGTGTATGCAGAGCTGGCATTGCTTAATGGTTTGCACGCGCAAAGCCCGATGTAGGGGTTGCCAGGGAAACAGAGCAGCATGAGTCTCGGTCTGCAGGTGCTGTTCCTTGTGTCCTACTGCTGGAACCTCCTACGAGTGTGCAGGGAGGGGTAACAAGACGAAGGAGGGCAGAGAAGCATTCTGGTGGGAGAAAAGCTCAGTGAGACCGGTAAAAGAAGAGCTGATCCACACACACAGGAAATAGTATAAAGCAGGGAAAGTTGGGATTATTAAAACGGTAACGTCGGACAATAGTGGGGCCGATAGAGACAGATTAATAGAACGGTGAAAGACGTGCACCTCGTTAATCTGATGATGGAACATGTGTGTCTCACATCTTGATAAGTGTCTGAGTCACTTTTACATAGAAATCTTACAAGACCGGACCCAGCAACATTTTCATTTCACTTTCAACATGTCTGAATTGATTGCAAAAGGTTAAACATGCACAAGAAGAACATCACAGTGTGTATCATCTCCCATCATCATCTCTTGCACACAGAGAAAAAAAACTGTTCAATATACTTGGAGAGACAATTTTTCCAATTCAATTAGGAATTTTTTTAATTTTTTTATTTACCACAGGTGGATAGCAGAAGTATTTACAAAACAAAAGTATTTGTAGTAGGGTTGTCAAAGTTAACGCACTAATAACGCTGGCCTCATATGAAAGTATAAAACCCAAGGAATCCATTAGTACCAACCATGTCATACTAGCTTGTCGTGAAGGAGGTTAAATAATGCTCCAAATTTACGCTAAATTTTGGCGAGGAAAAACTGTCAAAGGGGTCCCCTGACCTCTGACCTCAAGATATGTGAATGAAAACGTTTTTTATGGGTACCCACGAGTCTCCCCTTTGCAGACATGCCCACTTTATGATAATCACATGCAGTTTGGGGCAAGTCAAGGAGCTCTAAAAGGAGGAGAGGGCAACAATACTGTCAATTCAAGTCGAGTACCTGGCAGAGAGCGGGGCGCTGAGGTTTGAGGTTTGAGGGAGAAAATGGCTGAATGTGTGGATGTCAGTTGAGATCTGGTGTTCCCCCCTCCTGTCCTCTGAGTGACAGACCCGACGGTACATTCAGACATTCCTAGCTGGTTAAAAAACTCCTCCTCTGTGAATCCCCCTCTCTCTGCTCTCTGCTCGTCATCTTTTCTCCAGTCGCCATCCAGTCAGGGCTGCGCTCAGATCATGCATCGATTCATAAGGCCGTCGGGAGAGCTGCTGACTCTGATTCCCCCTCATGTTTATGAAGCCGCTCCGCTATTAGCATTGACGGGAGCAGTTTGCTGCAGCGACATAATAGCTCATAATTAATTCAATGTCAGCGTCTTAATTCTGCTCACGGCGTCTAGGACGGTAACCCTGATGTATTTTCTTCACTGATTATGCACATTATGCTGAATTTAAGATCATAAATTACAGTTCGTGGGTCTAGTCAGCCTTCAGGGGACCTTCAGGAGGAGTCCTCTGACGCTGCTGTGCACACCAGATGTTGAGGGCAGGTGGGCAGATGGGCGAGGAGGCAGAGGTTAGCTGTGTGGTTTCCTTAAGGTCAGGCCGTGGGCTGTATTTATCAACACTGACACTTGCTGTTTCTCTGCTGCGTGGGACGGCTGCCATTATCACTGCAGCACAGTGGCCAATCAGAGCGCAGCTGTGTGGGGTCACATGCAGGAGGTGGGGGGATGACTAACCATCGGGGCCTCGTGTGAACAGAAACCGTTGCTTTGCTTAACAGGCGACAAACTGAAGCGATCCCCCCACCTCCTCCACGACACTTCGCTGTCAGGAGACGTGTCAATTTGCTTTCTTTAAATTCTCCACGCAGCACCTCTCTGCTCCAGTAGCGATCATCCCGTCGCCTCGCCTCACTGCTTCTTTCAAGCGTTGACTTTTTTGTTGTCATCCTCCCCCTTAAACACTTTGTGATCCGTGGAGAAGCGCAGAGGGGAAACTTGAAGAAGTGCTGTGCATTTAGCAGCAAAACAAGCAATTTGAAATGATTAGAGAAAATTGCAGCAAGGCTTTTGTGGTGCGCAGAGAAGGATGTTCTGTGTTTGTTGACACAACACTGCTGAGACAATAGTTTCTGATGGCGGAGCTACGAAAACATCTTGTCTGCTTTTACTTAAAAACAAGATATGTGATAGACTGTAGAGATGTTGCTAAGCGTTTTTTATGCCTCCACGCAGGCGACAGCCGTGGCCAGAGGCTTTATGCTTTCAGGTTGTCCGTCTGTCCGTTCTATTAGTGTGAACGCGATAGCTCAGGAACGCCTTGAGGGAATTTCTTCTAACATCCACCTGGACTCAAGGAGGAACTGATTAGATTCTTGGGGGTCAAAAGTCAAGGTCACTGTGACCTCACATCCGTCCCCTTCTCGTGATATCTCCGGAACAGCTTGAGTGAATTTCCTCAAATTTAGCACAAAACGTCCACTTGGATTCAAAATTCACAAGGTCAAAGGTCACTGTGACCTCACAAAACACATTTTTGGCCATAACTCAAGAATTCATATGCTAATTATGACAATTTCACAAAAATGTCTAACAGGATAAAAAAAAAAAATGAAGTGATGACATTTTGGACAGATATGGATGTAAACTGCAACTTCACAGGTTGGCAGAGGTTTAAAACCGCGAGGCGCTACTTCTAGTTCTTTTTCACTTTTGACAGAACAAGGCTGTTTCCCACTGCTTCCAGTCTTTATGTTGAGCTAGGCTAACCATGTCGTGACTCCAGGTCTGTACTCAACCATTAATATAGCAGCAAACAACTATTTGCAATGTAAGGATATAGAGGAGTAATGCCTACCTGAGCAGAGAATGAAGTCTCTACCTCTGTGTGTGTTGTAATCCGATTTTCTCCGTGCGTTGTTGACATAGCCCGGCCGGCTGTGCGTGCCTTTTTAGTGCATGTTCGTGCCCCACTGGCTAGCTCACGGCCGGCCGCTCTGCACTGCTCTCATACGGTGGTTACAGCTGATAACGCCGTCCCGACCGACAGCGCTGTTGTGGAAGCGTAGCACCCACCCTCCGGTTCCCCCCCCAGGTTAACACTGTTAGCTCTGACAGCACTGTTGCCGTTGTTTTCACTGTTAGCAGCATTAGATACGAGCCGCCTTCTCAGCCGTTGCCATGTCGAGAGCTGTGTGGAGGCAGTAGAAATGCTCCCAAACTCGCATTGATTAATGACTTAATCAGTCAACAATTACCAAAATGGACTAATTGATTAATCAATTAATAGTTTGCGCAACACGGAGAAAAGGAAACAAAACGCAAAAAAGGTAACATTTCTCAAATGTCTTTCAAAATGTTGCCTTAACACGTATAAAATACGACCTAAAATTGGCTAAATTTTAAATGTAATCTTGAACTATCTAGTCAAAGAATAAGGGGACTTCTACATACATTCATGTAAATGTTCACTGGAAACACACACAGGCCTTATAGTCCGTCAGCAGAAAGCAGGATGCTGAATGATGGAGCTGAGGGCTGTGGGCGTTTTACAGGAATCAGCGGACCTTTTGCATGTCAGCAAACAACTTCCCTCTGTAGGGCCTCTTTAAAAACACAGGGGCCCCGCCTCATATCAAGTTCATTCATAAACTCTTTGTTGTGTTTGCTCACTGCTCGCCATCAGCAGGAAACGTGTTGCTTCATCTGTGCGGTTTGTGTGTGTGTATGTGTAAAGGTATTGATGCAGCGAGGATGCGGAGGAGGAGTGGGAGGAAGTGAGCGTTGTAGTAGCCCTGAAGTGTCTGTTTGTCAGGGGGAAGGGGAGTGGAGGGGCTGGAGGGGCTCGTCCTTCGCTGCCCAGGACCCCATTGGACCCCTACGGGTCGATGGTGAAAGATTGATAGCCCCCAAATGGAGTGTGAGTCATCGGGAAGGTTGAGCGGGGTCAGTGGGGGTCGGGTCAATATTTTAAAGACATACACACACACACAGGCATATATTTAGAGCGAGGTCAGGAGGTTGTCGGCCATTATTCTTATAACGGGAGTGGAGACGGACGTGACAGGTTGAGGCATCCAGGCAACGCTGAACTATGTCTCCTAGAAATTACATTTATGTACAACTACAGCAAATACATTATGAGGGAAATGTTGTTATTTAAAGGGGACATATCACGCTCATTTTCAGGTTCATAACTTGTATCTTGGGTTTCTACTAGAACATGTTTACATGCTTTAATGTTAAATAAACCACATTATTTTCCTCATACTGTCTGTCAGAATATGCCTGTATTCACCCGCTCCGTTTTAGCGCCTATCTCTTTAAGACCCCTTCCTGAAAAAAGGCCAGTCTGCTCTGATTGGTCGATTTAATTAAAGGGACTCTCTGTAAGAATCAGAAATTGCTTGTTAGCAGTGACACCTGTGGCCGTTAATTCAACGACAGTCAGCGTCCTGTTGCTCGCTCTTGTACTCGCATTGTGCAGATGCAAGCATCGGTCAAAACAGTGAGGCGACACACACCATGACTGAACCTGGTTGACGGGCATCATGTTGATTAACGTTAGCAACATTAGCCAGCTAAAACCACAATATCACTCTATATTTCACCTGCTTGGCAGTAATGTTAGCTGACCAAACGAAGGTCTCTCCATGAATCAAAGGCCCGGCCGAAGTTAATCCTAGTGTTAACTTTTCCTGCTTCACCCTCCCGCTTGTGGTCAGAAGACACAGGGGAGACACCGTAGTTTTGGTCTCCTGGGCCGGAGTCGATAACGTTACTCGCTCCGGAGTTAACCCCCGTCACTCCACTCAGCCGCCGGGAAATGAGACACATTTCTGCACAAACTGCAACTTACATTCCCTTCATATTCTCAAAGCTAAACTAACTCTCTTCTGCTCCGCTGCTCGCTCGTTTTCTCACACAGCGCCGCCACCGCTCTCTCTCTCTCTCTCTCTCTCTCTTGCTTCACCACTCACTTCCCAGGTACACACACACACTCCCACAACACTAGTTTTCGCCCGACGTCGGTTACTTTCCTGTTTTGCCAGACGGGCTTCACTAGATATAACTTTGTTTTTTTTTGTGGTTCCGTGGAGTTTGTGTTGGAGTCTGAGTTGTGGTGGAGGCTGGTCGTTTGTTGGCGTTAGCGGACTCGCACTTGCGAATGTCCATGACGTCATAGCTGTTGGATTTTCCTGTAAAAAACAGGCCCGGGTTCTTCACATTTAAAGCAGTCTACAGGCTGATAGAGGAAACCCAGAAAGTCGCGGAAGGTCTCATTGTTTAGGTTAGGTTACAACCTGTTCTCACGTTGGCAAAAAAGCACGATTAAAACACATTTATACGTGTAAAAAGTTATATACAGTGCCTTTTAAAGGAGACATATCATGCTCTTTTCCAGGTTCATACTTTCTGTTTCTACTAGAACATAGTTGCATGCCACCTGTCTGCTGTATTCACCCTCCGTTTTAGCACCTGTCTCTTTAAGACCCCCTCCTGACAAAAAAAAAAAAACAGTCTGCTCTGATCGGCTTGTGGTGATTTTAGCAAAAACTGAAACAAACTTTTATGAATTAATCAGTTGGTTAAGCCATCCATCCATTGTCTGCTGCTTATCTGGGTCCAGGTTGCATTAATTTGATTATATCATTAAGAATTAATGTTATATTCTCTACTGCTGGAAAGTATGAAAACATGTGATGTGATAATAAATAACTCAAGGTCATATTATCCATCGTACTTTGATATTTTGGCCAATATAATCGTGATTACATTTCATTCTGCGTGGTATTAAAAAAGATGTTAAAAGTCTTAAACTCGGTGAACCCTGCAGAAACCTTGATTACGTGACGAAGGCTTTACGATGGGAAACTCGTGCTCGGCTCCCCTCAGCAGGGTCAGGCGGTCAAATCGAGCCTCCAAGAAGCGATCGAGTCAGTTGACTGTAGAAATAGTTTTTTTTAAATGGAAAGCCGCTCAGTCGTGCAGCAGCAGCATCACAGTGTTTCTGCAGCCACGGACGAAGATAAATGCCTCCGAAGAAGACTGGAAGAGAGGGCGAAAGGGGAAAATGAAAAGGGGGCAAAGCAAGAGTCGAGGATGGGGAAGGGGAGGATGGCAGAGCGCCAGAGTTAAGGGTGTGAAAGGGAGCGTGAAAGAGAGCGGGAATGATGTCAGGTTAACAGAGCGATGGGGACAAATGTAAAGAGGGTTAATAGGGAGGCTGTGAAAATATGTGTAAGAGAGAGGAGGAGGAGGAGGAGGAGGAGGAGGAGGAAGGGGTGCCTGCCTGCTGGCAAATCTTCATCCTCTTGCATAACACAGTCTCTTCCTTTAGCCGCTGTTGCCATGGGGAGAGATGTTGGGAGGGGGGGTTTCTGAGCTCCCGATGCCTCATGGGAGGGAGAGACTCCGGGGAATTCTGAGTTGCGACTTCCCTCCTCGAACGGAGAAGAAGAGCGATTAAAAAAATCCTCTGGTGGTATTTTTAGACCTCGCATTCTGGATGATTTCAGTCAAAGCACAAAGCAAAGCTGCCGGCGACTCCCAAACACATTTAAAACACAAAATAAGGAAGCTGCCGCCATGTGAAAGAGAGTCAGAAGTGTGTGTGTGTGTGTGTGTGTGTGTGATTGTGTGTGTGTGGGAACCTGCAGGGCGTCGATGTGTGACTCAGTCTCTGGTTCAGGTGTGCCTTGTAAAATGAAATCCAGGCATTGTTTATAACCGTGATTTTTATTTTTTCTATGTGCAGGGCATGACGAACAATGAGTCTCTGTGGTGTGTGTGCAGGTGTTGTGTCTGATGGTGTGTGTGTGTGTGTGTGTGTGTGTCTGATGGTGTGGGTGTGTGTGTGTGTGTGTGTCTTTGTGTGTGTGTGTGTGCTATCATCAGCCTCGTCTAATAAGTGAGCGATGAAGAAAATCCTGATCTGTAGTGCTGATATGAACAAAAGATCAATCAACAGTCATTTTGATTATTGCTTAAAGGACACGTTCAACATTTGGTTTTCTTTCTGAGAGTTGGATAAGAAGTTCAAAACAACTCTCACCTCTTGCTGTTAAATGTAAAGGAGGTGATTAGCTTAGCTTGGCATAAAGACTGGAAAACAATCGCTAGCCTGACTCCGTCCAGAGTTCACCAGCACCTCCAAACCTCGCTACCTAACATGCGTCTTTGATTTGAATTCGTACACAAATTCCAATTTGTGGTTTTAGAGGGAGTCGTCTCAGTGGCCCATTACGCACAGAGATTCTGCAATAGTGCCGTAAAGAAGATCCGCCGTTACGCCGGCTTTGCTTTTTCACAACGAACGAAATAACTGCGGCATAATGACAACCTGGTGTGTGATTTTACATAGCGAAAGAGGCGTGACGTTAAACACAACAGCGTCTAGTCTGTGAGCGTATATCTCCGCTGCCTCTGCAGGCACAGCGTCAGAACAACTCTATCCCCCCCATTCCGCCTCCGTACCTTCCATATAGAACAGCGAGGCGGAATAATGACACAACTTTCCCGCCTTGAACAGGCTGTGTGAAAGGGGCTAGAGAGTTTAACCACATGCCGACTCAAGCACCATATTTATAACACACAGGCATGAGATTGATATCGATCGGGAACTATTCCTTTCAGTCATTTGTCATTTTATTGATCAGAAACGACAAACGTTCATTGTTTCCAGCTTCTCAAATGTGAGGGTTTGCAGCTTTTTCACTGTTTGATATCATTGTATATTTAATGATCTTGAATTTGACCCGTTTTTTTAGACAAAACCAACAATTTGATAAAATCAGGGACATTTTGATGGCTGTTTTTCATCTTTTATAGACTAAACCTTTGAAGGAAACACACACATGCGGCGTCAAAACTCTGGGAGGTTGTTTGTACCAAAGCTGCCATCCTTTTACTATGTCTGGTTGTTTTTGTTTAATGTTGGTAGAGGGCTGTCCTTGACCCAAAAAAGTCGTAGTTTCTCCAATGACTTTCTGATCGAGTTTCTCCACAAAGAATCACACAAAAGCACCACTTTAAATCTTGTGTTTACCAGAGATGTGCGCATAAGTTTCTTGGAAAAAAGTCAATCAGCACGAAAAAAGCATAAAAAAACGACTAATGGACTAATGAAATCTTAGTTGACCAACACCGAAAGGACCGATTAGTCGACTAAGAGGGGGCAGCCCGTAATTGCTGGCAATGTTGTTGGATTTTAAGATGAAGTAGATTGTACAGGTGTACCTAATAAAGTGGACACTGTGTGTATAGTAGAGCGGAAACTATGAGTTTATTAGCAGTTAATCGATTATTGAAAATAGCTGTGATTGATTTTCTGTCAATCGAATAATTGATAAAAGTAATTTTTCCTAGTTCTACCTTCTCAAATGTGAGGATTTGCTGCATTTCTTTGTCTCATGTGTCTTTATGTTTTGGACTGTTGGTCAGACAAAACAACACAAGACAAAACTAGACTAAAGATTAATTAATTGAGTAAAAAAGAATCTGCAGATTAAGCGAATACAAAGCAAAAATCCTCAACGTAATCATGACTTGCATCCGTACTTGGCAGTGTCTTCCCTGTGTGTTGACGTGGAGGCGGCGGTGTGTTCAGGTGCAGGTTAGCCCAGTACGTCACACACACATGCCTTCTTCCTATTAGCGTCCTCATTAGTCCCGCCGTCGCGGCTGTCCCCGGCTACTCGCCTGCTCGCCCTGCGCCAGATAGGATCAATGCACAGAACGGATAGATGGGTATTTATAGGCTGTGCGGGGGCGTGGGAGGTTGTGTGCCACAAGTAGGTTAGCTGCTAATCTCATGTTGACAAGCGTGTGTGTGAGTTACAGAGGAATTAGTGCTGTCTTTAGAGCCTCCATCCTGCTTTGTTTTGCTTTGAGCACTGCTGCTCGGCAGGGAGGGCTTTCCCTCATTTAAGAGTAGGGATTTAAAAAAAAAGAAGAAAAAAAAAGGAAGACGAAGAGGGAGGAGAGGAGAGGAGGAGGGAGAAGGAACACAAAGGCAGGCAGGCAGGGAGGAGGAAGAAGAAGCGTGGTTGCTACACTGACAGTAGACAAACCAAGCAGAAGTGAGAAGTGAAAGCGCAGCGACACAGCTGTGTGTGAGGACAGACGGCGGCCAGACGCTCAGCTTTCCGCTCCGCAGTGGCATTTTTTCTTTTTCTTCTCCGGGAGACGGGGAGGCACAGGAATGTCAGCAGTTATTGGTCGGGAAAGTGTATGTCTGTCTGTCTGGGCTGGGAATGTCAGGTGTTCCCCCGTAAGCACAACTGACTCCGGGAGGGAAAACCAGCCGCCAGCAGCAGCAGCAGCAGCTACTCTCTGAGAAAGTATCGACTTTCTTTGGTTCACTTCTGCCTCCTAACAGGTATTGTGCTGCGAGAGCTCGTCTTTGTGCTGATCAGTTTGTGTTTCGTTCCTCGATGCAGGCTTTTTTTGGTTCAGCGTGGGCTCACACAGGCTTGACTGACGACATCTTCCTCCTTCTTTCTCTTGTATCATTACATCATTTCATTTCTCCTTAATTTTGCCAAAGTTTGTTATTGTTCCCCTTCCTGCCTCTCTGTTTTTAGTGTTGTTTCATGAGGGGGTTGGCATAGTGTGATGGGAAAAACTCATTTGAATCAGGATTTCACTTATTTTTAGTGCTGAAACTAACTTATTGTTTTCATCATTGATTAATCAGACAATCTCTTTTTCTTGATTTAATAGAAATTAGGGTCTATAAAGTCAGAAAATAGTGGAAAAACTATCAATCACAGTCTCCTACAGCTTAAGGTGACGTCTCCAACAGTCCAAAACCTGCTTGTTTACACAAGACAACATAAAAAAAGACACATATAGCCTACATTTATTCAGCTTACTATAATGTAAGACAAGCAAGAAGCAGAAAATTCTCACATTTGAGAAGCTGGAACCATGAAATGTTTGGCATTTTTTTTGCTTCAAACAATTATCAAAATAGTTTCCATAGTTTTGACCAATCAGTTAATCATCTAATAGTTTCAGCTCTACTTCTTTTACAGTTTGAATTCAACAGAAAAATAATCTGATTGTCATGAAGAACACAAGTTTCTGAAGAGTCATTAAAATTTGATTACTACATTCCACAGCAGCCCAAAACATTCCCCGCTGCCCGTCCATCGTCTTTCTTATTTACATCACTTCTGAGTAACGGTCAAGGGGTTCAGGGCTCCAGGGGATCTCTAACCCCCACCCCCCGCACTAACAAGCGCTCGTCTGCGGCGGCGTGTCGGTCCTCGGCGTCCAGGCTGCAGCAGCTGACGTACACCATGAGGACAGGATAAGCCCGTGGATGAGCTGCTGGTGTTATGCAACAGCTCGGCCCCAGAGATAGAGCAGAGCTGAACTTAGACACTTCTGACTTGTTCTTCAACGCACCATGAGATCATCAGACTCGCTTAGCTCCCCCCCCCTACCCCCCCGCTGGACGACTTCTTCATGCAAGAATAGATGTAGCTGTTATAGACAAGAGGTCAGTTATGAGTGCTGCTGCTGCTGCATGAACTCCTCCTGACTGAACTGTTTATTTGCAAACATCCTTTTGTTAATTTGCTTTCCTGTTTAAATTCTGCCGTTATTTCATTACACTCTTTTAAATGCGTCATCTTATTAGCTCTCATGGAAACATCCACCTCCACCTCTACGGCCTCTCCGTTAATCCTCCTGTGTTCCTG
>CAKALU010025702.1:0-20999 GCA_916700995.1 Hozukius guyotensis
ACACACACACACACACACACACACACACACACACACACCCAGAGTCTTCCTGTCCTGTTGTCTCAGGTCATCTGATACCAGAGTTGGAGGCAACTGCAGGGTTATTGAGTCTAAGCAATCCTTTAAAGGTCACAGGCTCAGATACACAGACAGGCTGTAATGCTGGAGGAGATTTTTGTCTGTCAGACAGCATCTTCACACCAAGCCAAGACTCAAACTCTCTGTGTGGCTTTCTTTTCCACAACAGTAGCTGAACAAATTTCCATATTCTGACCTGAGAAGGAGGGATGTGGAACTGGCAGAAAGTGTGCCATTAACTGTCAGTGTTTTTCTATCGTCACACTCCACTCTCCTCGGCTCAGGAGGTCTTTTTTTAAAGTCGAGCTGTTACCCTTTTTTTTGCTGCTCTTCTTTCTCTCGTCAGCCAAGAAGTCAGACATCTTCTTTCTCCCTCTTTCACCATATCTGTCTGTTTCTGATGAAGGCAGGGATTTGTTGAGCTGCCTGACAGCGTCGGCTGGCCTCAGGGATTGCTGGGGGCCCCCCCCCCCCCCCCCCCCCCCCACACCTCCTCCTCCCCCTTTGCCTGTCGGCCTGTTTGGCAGTGCCACCCCACCACACCAGTGCCCAGACTACAAAAACCCCGTTTGCAGCTTCTGAGAGAGTGCCAGCCTGTCCGGGCATTCCCACTAGAGGGGAGAACTCATTGCCACACTGCTACGCTCTCATTGCTTGCCAAGTTCTTTTCCTGTTTTGCTCTCTTGTCTTTCTTCCTCTTTTTTTTTTTTTTTCTTCTACTTATTTTCTCACTCTGCCTCTTTCATGGCTCTTTTCTCTGCTGGCAACACCCTCTTTGTGTTTTCACGTTGCACTCTTGTCCAGGTTCCCTCAATGGCCTCTTTCTTTCCTTCCTCTCTTTTTATTCTGGTTGATTTTCATGAACTTTGCCGTCATTTTCTGCTGTTTAGTCACCGACCTGCCACAGCGCGCACACACATACACACACACACACACACACACACACACTCAGACTCTCAAGTAGTCATTAACGTGGGTTTTACAGTCACACAGTGAGGTATTTTGGTCATTTTTGTTTTTATTTGCATGTACTTGCATGTCACAGACAGAAAGTCAGGAATGTAAGCTGTGTTTGGTTTGAATTGTTAATGTTGCTTCAAGCGTGTCTGTGACCTGGTCACTGTGAGGGTCTACATGAGGATTAGATGTCAGGTGTGTGTGTGTGTGTGCGCATATATATACTAGGGCTGTCAACCGATTCAATATTTAATCGCGATTAATCACATGATTGTCCATATTTGATCATGATTAATTGCAATTTAATCACACATTTTTAATCTGTTCAAAATGTACCTTAAAGGGAGATTTGTCAAGTATTTAATACTCTTATCAACATGGGAGTGGACAAATATGCTGCTTTATGCACATTTATGGATATATTTACTATTAGAAATCAATGAACAACACAAAACAATGACAAATATTGTCCAGAAACCCTCAAAGGTACTGCATTTAGCATAAAATATATGCTTAAATCATAACATGGGAAACTGCAGCCCAACAGGCAACAACAGCTGTCAGTGTGTCAGTGTGCTGACTTAACTATGACTTGCCCCAAACTGCATGTGATTATCATAAAGTGGGCATGTCTGTAAAGGGGAGACTCGTGGGTACCCATAGAACCCATTTTCATTCACGTATCTTGAGGTCAGAGGTCAAGGGTCCCCTTTGAAAATGGCCATGCCAGTTTTTCCTCGCCAAACTTTAGCACAAGCTTGGAGCGTTATTTAGCCACCTTTGTGACAAGCTAGTATGGCATTTCTTAGTTTTTCTAGTTTCATATGATGCCAGTATCTTCATTCTAGCTTTAAAACGGAGCCTGCTACAACCTGAAAATCACAAGTTGCGTTAAAGAAATTAGTGGCGTTAAAACAAATTTGCGTTAACACATTATTATCGCGTTAACTTTGACAGCCCTAATGTATTCCACTAAATATCCCATGCTGCACTCTGCTCCCACCTCACATTTTCTTTCCACCTCTCCTCAATCTGTCCTACGCATCACCTTGCTTGCGAGTTCATGCCTTTGTCTTCCAGAGGCGTTTTGTGGGTTTGCTCAGCTGCCTTGTCTGTTTCCTCCTTGCTCCGCTGCCTTGGCAGCAGCAGCAGGGCTAAGCTGTCCCAGAATCCTCCTCTGCACCTTCTAACCTTCTATCCCAAATCAGTCCAGGAGCATTGTGTGTTTTAGCTTTACAGTCAATATTGTCACTGCTCTGACAAAAGAAAAGGCTCCAGAGCCATGCCTGGACTTAAACGCACCATTTGGTTTCTGGCTTTTCTGGTTTCTGAGGGTTTGTCACTTGCTGCATTTAAGCCCCAAAACATTCACTTGACTCAAGGGCATGTGCTGGCAGGGCATTAGGCTCACTTACATCTTGCACTAAATGTTATTCATTTGCAAGAGCCTCACCGTTTGTTACTCCATATCATTTCGAGACGGCTTCAGATGGAGCAAGATGACATTTACTGGCAGAACTACTATGTGTTGCTGGATGCACAGTGTGTCGTGTTCATAGGAAGCATATCCCTACAGTATGTGGTGCAGTACATTATGGGACTATTGACAGTATTTTGAGGATGCTAGGACTCGGAGGTGTAACACACTCAGAGGGAACTGATGTGGTCTGGCTGCATGTTGTTGTTGGCAGAATAACTCGGTGTCGCCATCAGACAGCCTGCGGGCGGCGAGTGAGAAGCACCGCGGCTCTTCAGATTACAGCCTCGACTCCAAGAAACGCAAAGTGGACGACAAAGACAACATGAGCCGATATGTGAGTGTTTATTGGTTTTATTGTTTGTAATGTTAATGAGTTTGTAGCTCTCCTACTCGAGCTGTTGGTGGGATCCTGAGCCTGTTTCTGCTTATATTTTAACTCTGTGTTTACTATCGTAGGCCATTTTTGAAACAAATGCTTACAGGGAAAGCACCTGTGGTTGAAGCCGCCCTCGTTAAGTGGATTGATAATACCTGATCACGTAATGCGCCCAAAGTGAAACTTTACAGACACTCAACTGGCTCTGCAGCACATATGCAGACTGGCGCCAGTTGCACAGTTCTTTCCAGGAAACCTTCAAGAAATTGTAATCAATAGGAAATAATGGAACTGTAAAATACAGCGTTACATAATCTCATTCCATATGTATACACAGCAGCTTAAGCAAATGATAAATACATGCCAAAAAACAGGTTACAAAGTCCATAAATCTGGTCTTTGATGTTGGGACTGTACTGGTTTACGCTCACTGTACGGTTAGTGGTCTCCCAGTAATGTAACGCCTGTCTCTCTTTTGTTTCAGGACAGTGACGGAGACAAAAGTGACGACCTGGTGGTGGATGTTTCCAACGAGGTAAGACTGCGTTTGAACTGAGCTGCTCCGCCACATTCCTCAACGCTACACAGAAACCAAACACAGCGCTCTTTTGTCATTTGTCTGTGGAAGCCTCAACACCTTTCACAGCGTTGCCAAAAAGTCTGTCATAATATTGGTTGTGTGTGCTTTACTTGCTGTATTTCTTTTGCCATTCATGCAGAAAGTAATACAAAGAATACAAAGAGGAAAGGGAGTGACAGGTGAATGAAAAGTGTGTGTATGTGTGTGAGGGAGAGTACGAGCACGCACAAGTATATTTATCTGTGTTTGCACATGAGGCCCCAGTTTGTTTGACCTACATGTACATGCCAGTGGCTTTCCTCCGGTCTGTTTGCTCAGTCTCGCTCTCTGTCTGTCTCGTTTAACTGTGTAGGATCCAGCCACCCCTCGAGTCAGCCCCGCTCACTCTCCTCCAGAAAACGGCCTGGATAAATCACGAGTCCTGAAGAAGGATGCTGCACCCAACAGCCCCGCCTCCGTCGCCTCCTCGGGCAGCACGCCGTCCTCCAAAGTAAAGGACCACGCCCATGTGAGTGACACACTGAAAGACTAGAGAGGAGATGAAATAAGGCAGTTACAGTGGAGGGTGAACTGACAGACTAAAGGGCATTTGTCAAGTGAAGTGGGTGTCTGTGTGAAGGACTAATACGCAGGAGGCTTAGCAGTTGGCTGCTACGAGGGGCTTGAAGGGGCAGAGATGCACTCTCAGGAAATCAAACCCTGTGGCTCACTCCTCTCAATCTCCTTTATGGCTTACCCAATAAATGGTCATTTCTTCCTCGGCCTGAGGCCGTAAATAACCCAGAGACACCGCAGCGAGGGAGCTGCTGTCTCCCTCTTTTCTCTAATACTGAAGCTCTCACTAACCAGGCTAAAACAATCCTCATGCATCGGTTTTACATAAACCATTTCACTGAGGATTAGGATAGATTTATAGTCCACATCACTACCCTCCACCTCCCATGACACCCAGCTTCTCTCCGTCCCTCATTAGTGTGTGTCACCAGGCTAAACCGCCCCACTCCTCTAACTCCGTCTGCAAAGGAAGAAAGAGATGGATTAATTATGAGAGAAGTGTTTGGGCCACCATCTTGTTTGTCTAGCCGCTTTTAACAAGCTTGACTTCTAAGCAAAGGTTTATGCCCCTACCCCCACCGCGCACACACACACACACACACACACACACACACACACACACACACACACACACACACACACACACACACACACACACACACTCACACACACACTCACACTCACACTCACACTCCGTGGCTGTAATGAAGTGTCAGTGTTAGATTGGATTACCTTGAGCCGTCCACTCAGATTGTCACTCTGGATTTCTCTGCTAGTGGGGGTATTTTTGACTCACTTGGGGATTTCTTTTTTTTCATTTTCGTGTGTGTGTGTGTGGCTGAGAGTGAGAGTAAGTGAACTCACAACTTTCAGTAAGCGGATACAAGATAAGGTTTCACCCTGAGGTTAAAGAGTATCTCTGTTTTAGAATGACAAGTCGTCCACACCGAGCCTGAAGTCCAACACACCTACACCGAGGAACGAGGCGCCGACACCAGGAACCAGCACCACTCCAGGACTACGGCCTCTTACAATGGGCAAACCACCCGGCATGGAGGCACTGGGTACGTAAACACCTTCACCGTCACACTCATTTAGAACTGAAGCCAGTCACTGATAAGTCAGTCACTGTTAATGCAAATTATTTTTGACGCCACTTATTTCTTTAACGCAACTTGCAATGTTTAGGTTGTAGTGTGCTCAGTTTTAAGGCTAGAGTGAAGATACTGGTATTTGTAACTAGAAAACTTAAAGAATCCATTGATACCAATGTTATACTAGCTGGTCACAAAGGAGGCTAAATAACGCTCCAAACTTGCGCTAAATTTTGGCGAGGAAAAACTGGCATGGCCATTTTCAGAGAGGATCCTTGACCTCTGACCTCAAGATATGTGAATGAAAATGGGTTCTATGGGTACCCACGAGTCTCCCCTTTACAGACATGCCCACTTTATGATAATGACATGCAGTTTGGGGCAAGTCATAGTCAAGTCAGCACACTGACACACTGACAGCTGTTGTTGCCTATTGGGCTGCAGTTTGCCATGTTATGATTAGAGCATATTTTTTATGCTAAATGCAGTACCTGTGAGGGTTTCTGGACAATATTTGTCGAGTATTAAATACTTGACAAATCTCCCTTTGAGATACATTTGGAAAAAATAAAAACAGTGTGATTAATATGCGATTAATCATGATTAGTCATGGACAATCATGTGATTAATCGCGATTAAATATTTTAATCGATTGACAGCCCTAGTATATTTCCTTGAAAAAATTACTTGAAATGGAATTCCGCTCCTCCAAAGATGCACACCATGTGCTTTTCTTCTTCTTATGTGATGATAATCAGATTATTTTTAGGTTTTGGTCAGACAAGGTTTTGGTGCTGGTCAGACAAAATAAGCATTTTAATGACATCAAATTGGGCATTAGGAACTTATGATGGCCATTTTTCACTATCTTGTGACATTTGATAGACCAGACAATTAATCAAGAAAGTAATCTGCAAATGAATTAATGATAAAATAATCTTGAGATTGAAAGTTCACTCTTGACCTTGGAAGCAGTAGATCCATTAGTAGTTGTTCTGGAGCTTTCGATCATATCACACAATCTGTAATGAACCATAGTTTCCAAATGTTAATTATTGTCTCTTCCGTCTCCAGAGTTTTTATAAATCGAGTGAAGGAACAGTGTATAGCATTTCGGGGGATCTATTAGCAGAAATGGAATATAATATTCATAACTATGTTTTCATTAGTGTATAATCACCTGAAACTAAGAATCGTTGTGTTTTCGTTAGCTTAGGATGAGCCCTTCATATCTACATAGGGAGTGGGTCCTCTTCACAGAGTCCACCATGTTTTTACGTTACCTGAAGGCCACCGTAGTTCTCCGTTAGTTTGTGAAACTGTGGTAAAGTGAGCCGGCGAGTGCAAAACCGCGGTTCCACCAGCCGCCGTCTGACTTCCGTTGTTCCTAAAGTAGTGTTATTATGGTAAGGATGGCCTCTAAACGAGGTGAACGGCATTACCACGGTTTTGCACTGAGTAGCTCACGTTACTGCAGTCTTGGAAAGGGAGGAGTGAGCGGAGGGGAAATCAGTTGGTTGCAATCTGCAACCACACTAATAGATGCCACCAAATCCTACACACTGTACCTTTGAATTGCTCTTCTCTCTTCTCTAGCCGCCCCAGCTCTGCGTACACCACTGTCCATCGCGGGTTCCTACGCCTCCCCGTTTGCGATGATGGGTCATCATGAGATGAACGGATCCCTGACCAGCCCGGGCGTCTACCCGGGTCTCATTTCACCACAGATGAGTGCTGCAGCTGCTGCCGCCTACGGACGCTCACCAATTGTAATTATTCCAGCTTCTATATATATATATATATATAAAATTAATGAATCCAATGACTGAACGAAGCTCCTCTTCTTCACATATATTCATTCTAGGGATGCTCATTTTGAAAAATTTTCTTAACCGATAACCGACCCTCATTAACCGATTATTAACCGACAAGATTTGTGCCTCGTACCAGCTGCAGGAGCACAACAGATGTTCATTGACGGGAGTCCCCAGTTCACCCATCCGGGAGCGTTAACTTAGCAGCTACGATGCTGCGTGTAGTGTCGCAGCCACTTTCCCAGTAAAAATCTCCACCGCACATTTAGTTTAGTTTATCAGGTTGTCAGCTGTGTGTCTGCCCGGCGTAAGGATACTTTGCCTGCCCGGCATGACTTTAGCGAGTGGCCAACAGACAGTGTGTATTTGTGCTACGTTAGCAGCTCTGGCATTGCCGGAGGCTCGCCACCGCACACGTAGTCTGCGTAACTTTAGCGAGTTTCCAACAGACCGTGTGTGTGTGTTGGCGGTGAGTGTGAGGTTGTTGTTGTTGTTGGCGTTATAGCTGTGAACGTAGGTGTAGCAGTGTGTGTACAGTTTATTTGTCGGTGAATAAATGCTACGAAACTACAACTCCTCCGCTCCGCTCAAGCGAGCCAGAGACCGGAGCCGACCTCCTGTATCCTGCAACTCCGGCTCCGCCTCTTAAGGTGGGCTGTTAAGGTGGACCAGCTTTTCTCCTTAAAGAGACGAGCCGCTCAGGTTTTGAGTTAATTATTAACATTTCTTTTAACCGATAGCGTTAATCGGTTAAAATGCTTAATGTCGTTAAACGGTTAATTATGGACATCCCTAATTCATTCATATATTCCATCAGTTTGACACAGCAAGGCCTCACCAGCGTCTGTATGAATTATCCTCCACGGCTGTAGGTTGTAGAATCTGTTTGCAAAATGACTTTGAGAAACTTAAGCATTATTTCCATAACTCATTGTGAATATTTCTGCTCTGCTGGCTGCAGCTTGTTGTGTGTACATAATGAGAAAGTACAAAGACGGCCTAGCTCCTTTACTTTGATGTTAGTTAGTTAGCATTCTAAAGGCTTTTTAAAAAAAATGCCTCCCCGTGTTTGAAAATCTCCCAGGCTTTCATTAGCATTAGCAAGTGGGATGTTGTAGCCTTGTGTAAAGCTTCTCTGTATGCAATGAAGCTGAATCTGCGCCTTTCAAGGGATTTGCCTGGAAACGATGGTACGAGAGTTCCTCAGGGCGTTAGCAGATAAAGTGAGGCATGGTTTTTAATTTGAATATTAGCTTAGTCTAATTTATCTTTGCAGGTTATCGGTTGTTTAACTCTTGGCTTTTCTTCCTCATGCAGGCGGGGTTTGACCCTCATCCTCACATGAGAGCTCCAGGCCTGCCAGCCAGCCTCACGTCCATTTCTGGAGGAAAACCGTGAGTATCTGGACTTTTGGATTTAGCTATATAACAGATAGCACAGTGGTTCCCAGCCTGGGGTTCGGCGCAAAAGATCACAGGGGGTGCGCCAGGATTTGTCTGCTCTGAGGTTGTCAAAATTAGATTTGCTCATGTATAACTAGAATCATTACTAGGGCTGTCCAGAATACCATTTTTTGGGCTTCGAAGCTTCGGTGAGAAATAATTGAAGGTATCCAAAGCTTTGTATGTGAAACTATTTAAAAAGGCATATTTCTTTGCTACTTAGTAGGCCACATTCTGTTTAAACCCGGTATTTGAGCACAATTGCAGATAAAGCAAGGCTAAAGCAGGCTATAGGCTACTAATATTATTAGTATTATTCTGTTGAATTATTATATGAATATGAATTATTCTGCTTCAATCTAGATTTATTGGCGTTTAGCCTTTCAAAAACTACATTTTCACTGCCGTTGAGAAACTGTATTAACGGGGCGGTCTAGCAGCAATCTAACAGCGCCATTAATTACATTTATTTAGCCACAATAACAAAAGAAATCTATTTTGGCTCTAACGCTTTTATAGTAAATTAATTAAGTTGTTACAAAAAAGATAGCATGTATATCTAGGAACAAACTGACCATCGTTCCCTTCCTTTATCCCCCGCAGAGCTTATTCTTTTCACGTGAGTGCAGATGGTCAGATGCAGCCCGTACCCTTCCCTCCAGATGCACTGATAGGCCCGGGCATCCCGCGCCACGCTCGCCAGATCAACACACTGAGCCACGGGGAAGTGGTGTGCGCTGTCACCATCAGCAACCCCACACGTCACGTCTACACCGGCGGCAAGGGTTGTGTCAAGATCTGGGACATCAGCCAACCAGGCAGCAAGAGCCCAGTGTCCCAACTCGACTGCCTGGTAACTATTTCTTTTTTTTTAACAAGGACATGTTTGTTCAAGAGTTTCAGATCTGTGTTATTAATGTGGATGTTTCAAAGGCATCCGACCAGAACAGAAACATAATGTACTCGTTTCATGAGGTCTCTGCAATCGGCCTCCTTCATTAAGATTTTCTTGAGCATCAAATGTAGCCTGACTCCACATCCCGCTGTAGCTTTCCCCCCAGATCCCAACAGACAGAGATGTGAATAATTCAGCAAAGTGTCTCACTGCTGTGCTGAAATAATCCTTGGTGAGAAAAAAAGCCTGCTGAGTAATGATGTTCTGATTGGCTGACCATGTCTGCCATTACCCAGCTCATTACTTCCTCCCAACTGCCTCCCATTTCTCATTTTGATACTGTGGCTTCACGCCGTTCAACTCATATGGCCTCCAACACCCTTAAGGTGCGTCCAGAGTGCAATTGGGTCTTATAAAGCCATCGGGGTGCTGTTTTAATCCGACCAAGAGCTTCCACAGTCCTATTGATCTGTCTTCCTGCTCTCTTGGAGCCTGGCCAACAGCTGCAGCCCCGCTCTCTCCCTGCTTCTCTTGTTAAAGCTGACGTCCACATCTTCACTATAACACGGAAAAGAGACAGCAGCAGCCTGAAACTTGTCAAAGGAAAGCTCCTCTGGAGTTTAAGTAGAGATGGTCTTGACGTGGACACACTGATGTAGACTGCTAATCTCTTTTTGCTCAACAGAATGGTAATTGAGTTTGTTCTTAACCTCAACCTTGTCTTATTCACGTAGATACATCAGACCGGCAATACGTCATCTAGAGTAGGCTTTCATGACCACGCCCCCTTTTGGGGGGGAACAATCCTGTGTCCCTCATAGACAGTAACGGCGTAAAGAGAAGAAATTTAAACATGTCTCCAAACTTTAAACAAACCGGTAATAGTAATAACGCTATGCTGAAGAGTTGCTGTGTAGTTTGTTGCACCAACAATAAATCCAAAAATGCTGATCTCCGATTTTTTTTCCCCTGCCATGTCCTAAAAAATATATGATAAAGGGGCTTTATGGCTCCAAGCTATAGCTATAGCTATAGAGCATCGCGTCATCACCGAGGCTGCGCTTCCGTTTTGGGGAAAGAAACTCGCTGTCACAGGAGAGAAAATGATGAAAAGCTGTTGTGTAGCGGGTTATCCTAGGCTTTCACACTGAGATCTGAGGCACATACGTTCATATTCACTGTCAGTGTGGTAAATGGCTAAATGATGCTGGTGACAGTGACTAGCATGGCTAGTTAACGTTAGCTTGAGTGTGAGGCTGCTGCAGTAATACAGTCATACATTAACGTTATAGCAGCATAAGACTGTCGTCTCCAACTAAATCTCAGCCTATAGATCAAACAGTTGGCTACTAACAGGTTGGTTATTTACAGACAACACTTAGCCTAACATGATTCAATCAAATATGTATAGAAGTCTGGATAAGCAATATCCAACCACTGTGTTGGATGTGGGAAGATGAAGGGACATGGCGGCGATCAACCTTAATTCTTTAAGGTATCGCGAACGCTCAGGTTCAGGCAAGATCGCAAAATAATTATTAGACGTGTATAAAACAATCGTTTGTATAACAAGAAATGAATGCATACGAACTTGTCAAAATTACAATCTAAACATACGTCAAATTGTATTGAAGTCTGTGGGATCTTCGGTTTGCTTTCCCCCCAAAGGGCTTGACTTTTTGCGAAGTACCCGTATGTGCCGTCTGATGTATGTCTCACATGTTTAGAGATAAATTACATCAAGATCGTGATGACACTTGTTTCTCTTCCAGAACAGGGACAATTACATCCGCTCCTGCAAGCTGTTGCCTGACGGCCGCACCCTAATAGTGGGTGGCGAGGCCAGCACGTTGACCATCTGGGACCTGGCCTCACAGACGCCCCGCATAAAGGCCGAGCTCACTTCCTCTGCTCCGGCCTGCTACGCGCTGGCCATAAGCCCCGACGCCAAGGTCTGCTTCTCCTGCTGCTCGGATGGAAACATCGCTGTGTGGGATCTCCATAACCAGACCCTCGTTAGGTCAGTACTTTGTGTTTTTACCAATATGGTTTCGCTTTAAGCACACACTGAAAGACTTAATTGACTCACTTTGGATGTGTGCTGCATTCTTAAATACACAGCTCATTGTATTTGAAGAATAAAACAGTTGGCCACCAACTCAAGACTCACTCATTGTTAGGCGGGAAGGCTTTGTCCTCTGTTCTTAACTTCATGTTTGGGGTCTTGTGGTGTTCCAGGCAGTTCCAGGGCCACACAGATGGAGCCAGCTGTATCGACATCTCCCACGACGGGACCAAACTGTGGACCGGAGGGCTCGACAACACTGTCCGCTCCTGGGATCTGAGGGAGGGACGACAGCTCCAGCAACACGACTTTACCTCACAGGTAGAAAGAAGCCTGTGTGAAACAAACGCACCCTTTCTAACTACATCTAGGGCGTTTTCACAAGCCAACGTTTAGTTCGTTTTAATCGAACTCTGGTGCGGTTCGTTTGGGTGGTTGTGAACGCAGTAATCACACTCTGGTAACAGGAGTTGAATGTATTCAGTGTGTCTTTTAGGTGATCCTTGGTTGAAATACTGTTGACACTCTTGTTGCTGATGACGTCTGATCCAACTGTGTTGTTGCCTCCTTGTCGCAGATCTTCTCGCTGGGCTACTGTCCCACTGGAGAATGGCTGGCTGTGGGCATGGAGAGCAGCAACGTGGAGGTGCTTCACCACACCAAGCCTGACAAGTACCAGCTGCACCTGCACGAAAGCTGCGTCCTCTCACTCAAGTTCGCCTACTGTGGTAAGTAACAGGCTCCTTCACACAGAGCTATGGGGAATAACAAAACATATTTAGGAATTCAATAGCAAGGAGATTTAAAGGTTTCATTTTTAGTAGGGATGTGCATTTCAAGCAAATTTACTATAATAATACTATTCGATAATCACTGGGAACTAGTTGATCACTTTTCGATCATTTATAATAGAATGACTATTATTAAAATCGAAATCATGACCCCATCCCTAATATTTAGTGGAAAAGAGCGTTTTTTAGCCTCGTTAAGGAAAGTTCGGTCTAGAGCAACTCTGGCTGACTGCCATTAAATTTGGTGTTGATATTCATGTTGTCAGGATGATTTTAAATTATTTTGATGACCTCATGACAAAATAAATTAGCACCAGTCACAATAAATGGCAGGAATTTAATTTAAACCCAATACATAGGCTGGATAAGACATGGGATTAAAAACATGTTCCCCCTTAAAATAACCTTGTTTATTTTCAGTGAAAAAGAATGCATTTATGGTTCTAGTATAACAATACGTTAACCATCATTGTAGCATCTCTTGTGAAGGTGTCAATAAATAGCCTTAATAAATGAATCTAATGATTCTCAATTACGAAAGTTGTGATCAGTCAGGCATATGTGTGGTGTTAAATATTAATCTTTCTACAGACTGTGTGGGCTAAAATGTACAAGAAGTCTAATTCTCCAGTAATTCACTATGTTTACAATCAGTCAATAATTAAAATCAGTGTATATGATGGAATAGTGGTATTACAATGTGCCAGAGGAAACAAATTTGGGATTTTACGTGTGTCTGATGGTCTGATTTTTGCAGTCTAGATGAGTGTTAGCTGTAGCATCAGTATTCAGCTGGACATATAGCTGCTACAGTTGGTTACTGGTGGGCTGTGTTGGAGACAACTTCTCTGCACCAACAAATGAGGAGGCAACCGTTTCTGTAGACATTAAAATGATTCAAACATCCAGTGACTGTTATTTAGTCACTTGCAGGGAGATGCTGTTTATTTTTGCTCTAGAACATGAATTATTGTTTAAAATGTCAGATGGACGCTTGCTCACGTCACTCTGTTCAGTCTAAATTGCACGTAACCGAGGAATTAACAAGGAAGCTGTTATTTTACAAATATGCTCATTAAATTTGTCATTGCAGTTTCAGTTCAGATCATTGTGCCTGCTGGGCAGACCAGCTGGTGTCACGTTTAAGGCTCAGACAAATGAGGTTTCACTATCGCCTCACTCCCCCCCAGAAATGTCAGTATTCATTTCTCCTCACGAGACCCCCCACAGCACCGTCTCATATCACTGCCACCGCAGAACTGGTTAATTCAAATGACTCTCACTGCTTCAAAGCTCTTTCTGCCACTAATTAAATTATTACCCAACTAGTCAGTTGGGTAATTAATCAGAGGGTGATTTAAATAATTATCAGAGTGGAAATGGTGCGAGTCTTCTTCATTATGTGCGTTTTATGATTGTTAATGTAATGGTATTTTCCCCTATAAGGTTTTTATGTCCATTGATGAGGTTATTACAGAGTCACATGTTAGCTGTTTTTGTGGGCTGGAGGTATAATGTGAATCTCTGTTCTAAGACTAGAGAAGACGAGCACGACTGTGTGCACAGAGTTAGCTAGGGGGGGGTCCGTGGGCCTGCAAAGAGATTTTGGCCGTAAAATCCCAAATTTGGTTCCTCTGGCACATTTTATTACCGCTGTTCCATCATATACACCGATCTTAATGATTGCATATTTCAATGAGTTTGCCTGCCTGATTGTAAACGTAGTGGATTATTGTAAAGGAGAATTATGGTACGTGTCCACAGTCTCTGTCCTTTCCACGCTTCCCATTCATTATCTATGTAAGCAGCCGTGCAATGCATTCTGGTAGCGTGGTGGCACGATTTGAGAGATAGGGCGCCATATTGGCCGCTCCTCATTTGCATAAAGTTGAGGTCTAGGCTACTTTATGCGTCCAGTGCTACTCGCCGCATCTGGAAACTCCAGAGAAACTTTTAAACTAACCGTTGTCGATCAGCAACGGCATGGCTTATTTCTCGCATAAAATGTTTTTAGAAATACATTTGGGTGAACTATTTTCGTAATATGAGAAGACATTTTTCAAGTTAAATTATTGAATTTTCTGCTACCGGTGTCTTGTGAAATAGCCTGTCTAAAGGGCTTTTCAAACGGGGAGCGACACTCCGCCTGCGTACTCGCTTGTATCCGCGGGGTCTGACTGCTCTCCACACTGATTTGCACTGCGCGTCACATTAAATATTAAATTCTGGCAGTGTGCATGAGACGACCGCCACAATTTCGTCTCTCATTGAAAATCAATTACGAGGCACGTCAATCGCTCCCCGAGTGAAAAGACATTAATGAGGATCGTCCCTTGTCTGAGCAATCAATGCAATTCATCAATTATTTTGCTAATATTTGTGAAACACTGAAGACGACTCTCCGCTGTCTACTCGGCAGGACACAACTGAGCGTGCGCGGCGCGACATTTACAGACAGATAGGCACGTCTATCATTGTTGTTTTGAAGCGATGTCCAGTTGTCGTAAAATGTACACGCATAGCAAATCGTTAATCAAATCTATTTTATTTGACCATAAAGCAGCTTATGGAAGACTGTATGTGTGTGTGTTTGTATCAGCATTCATACCTTCAGATTATATCCTCATGACGTCTGTTGTGTGTTGGCAGGTAAATGGTTTGTGAGCACAGGGAAGGACAATCTGCTGAATGCGTGGAGGACTCCTTATGGTGCCAGCATATTCCAGGTAACTATAATAAACACACACAAACACTATTACATTAAAAAGGAACATTTCAGTTTGCAGAACCTCTGTGGTCTCTTGGTCTTAATCAACATGAGGATGGAAGTTCACAAACAATTTAAAGTATGTAAAGTCATACAAAATGGAGGCACGATTGGGATTATTCTTCAACCCTCATACAATACTATTATAATAATAATATAATACTATTTTATTTTGTTACACATATTATTTCCAAGAGTGAACCTCCATGGTCCTTTTATAACAGCGCTGTCTCACCAATCGTAGATAATTCAGACACGGTAACTCTTGTGTAAAGCTAAAAACATGTCACGTCCGTTGGCTGTTTAGGAGTAGAAATACTTGTTGGGTCTTCCAACTTGCATATTTTTAAAGAGGGCTGAAATGATTAGTCAATTAACAGAAAAATAATCTCTATATTGATAAAACATTGTCTAGTTTCAGCTTCTGGACAAATACCTGTTCACCCCTATTCATTAGGTTAAATAATGAGCATGCTTCTTAAAACTAATCATAAGGAAAAAAAAAAACTTGGTAACATTCATATAAATGAAAACTTACCTTACTTCCACAGTCGAAGGAGTCGTCCTCCGTCCTGAGCTGTGACATCTCAGCAGATGACAAATACATCGTGACGGGATCCGGAGACAAGAAGGCCACCGTCTATGAGGTCATCTACTAGAGAGACAGGACGCTCCTGCTTCAGCACTTCTGATGAGACGACTTTTACTTTTCCCTCTGGACGGTCCGTCTGTGGATACAACACGCTGAGACAAACTACAGATTTAGCAGCATCTAATCTGGTGGGAATCTACGGAGCTGTTGGCCGAAGGATGCTTGTGCTGGAAAGAAGTTTTTTCTGTCCTTTGTTTTGGAGGGTTTATTTTTGGGCTACACAGTTTTTTGTGACTTCTGAATTTTTTCCTCGTGAATATTTGGGTGCAACCCGATGAAGCGGCGCTTCATTTCTGAGAACCTCGTTCCCCCAGACGCCTTGTGAAAAGTGTACATATCGGATTAAATAAAAGACATTTTATATATATTATAAAAATATATATATTTTCATGTCCTGGGTGTACTTGTGACGATTTTTTTGGCCCACTCTGTCTTACGGTATTCGAGTGGGAGAGCAGAACATAGATTAGAACTTTTTAACAACTCTTGATTTTCTTAAAGCACATTCTCTGGGCTGACCTTTTCAGAAATCAAACAGAGGAGCATGAAACTTGTAAGTAGGACGTTTTGTGGAGATTTTTAAATGGCCTTTTGTCACAGTGCTCTTACCGGACGATGAAAACGTGGAGTCCTCTGACTCCGGCAGAGCCTCGGCTGGTTTGGACCACTGTGGGACGGAGCGGGACACTACGATTCAGGAAGAGAAATGGATGTAAATTTAATTCATATATATAAAAAAGACCTTTTTAAAGTGTACTGCTCTGTCTGTGCTATCTTTCTCCCTATTTGTTTTACCTTGTTAGATTACGGGAGATAGGGGACGTTTAATATTTAGCCTAACCCTTGGACCTCAGTTGGCAGCAGAAGCACAGCAGCAGGCACAAACTGGATGAAAATGTGCTTTTTGCTAACTTTACGTAATGTGGATGTTGAATTGCACCATCGATTTCTTGGCTACAGACTAAACTCAAACAGTTCAATCTGCGCTATTCGAATCCTTCTGCCCTTTTGTATCTCATCAATATTCCTGGAATCTGTTTGGTTGGCAGAGAGACATGTAAATGCTCATGAAGACGGAGGGAACGGCACTTAAACATAAACACAAATTAGTAAATCAAGTGTCTCCCATCATGTTGACGTTAAGACAACAGTGGATAATTCTGGTTTGTACACTGTGCTCCTGATCCTGTCAGCATTTTTCCCCACATGAAAATAAAAAGGGGCAAAAAGCGAATGTCCCTCTGAATCACACCAAAGTATGTAGCAAATGCTGTCAGCACTGAAAAGAAATGTACAGTTGTTAATAAATCAATAAAACAGGTTTTTGTAGAATGGCCCATTTCCTTGTGATTGACCTACTGACTACGTTACATCATACGACGGCGTATTAGGGTCATTGTAGGTAAAAAAAAACAAAAACAAAAACAAACTGCTTAGCCGGGGAGGGCGGTAATATTCCAAGAAATTTAAAGTCATTCATTTTGCAGGATTATAAAGTATTACATTTGCGAGAAAAAAAATCTGAAATTTTCGAGATTATAAAGTTGTAAATTTGTGAGATAAAGTCCCAATTTGCGAGAAAATAAACTCGGAAAATAGTGGAATACAATACCGTGGTCCTGAAAAATATATATATATTTTTTGTTTGGGAACTACATTGCTTCACTTTGCAAAATTGGATCAACCTCATCATACTTATGCCCCCGTTAAATACTGCGTTAACGTGAGCCGCAGAGTGCAAAATATATTATTATTATATATGTAAGGGATAATGTACAGCGAGCCGGTCATTGTTGTGAAATAAACCCCGACAGGGCGATGCTGCAGTGGTCTTGCATCGCCCTGAAGGGGTTTATTTCAAAACAATGAACTGCTAGCTGTACATTATCCCTTACTTAGTATTTATGTTCATAAAAGAACACATTAAGAACATGAAATAAAACGTGTATATGTATCTTTCAGGACCTTGGCCTTGCTCAGTGTTCTGTTTTTTTTTTCCGTAAATTTGCCACATTAATCTCAGAATATCCAAGTTTTTTTTCTCGTAAATTTATGACCTACAATGGCTCTAAGACGCCGTCGTATCATCAGGTTTGAATCAGCTACTGTTTAGGACACTAAGATCATGTCCTCTGTAGTAATTTTTTTACTTTCCTTGGATGAGAAGATTTTTTAGGCTCTAAATTTATCAACAAAATAGTAAAAAAAAAAATTGAATTTCATGTCTGAATGAATGTGATTTTTCAACACTATCCGGACTACAAACGGAAACCGGAACACTTCCGGTACCAGAATCTTGTGCCGTTGACTACAGATTCTACATGTGAATGCATAATATGTTTATAGAGATTACATCATCTCTAAAATCCTGATTAACACTTGATTTTTATATATTGCCCATGTAGCACTAAAACACAAACAGAAGACACATCCTCTAACATCAGAACTCTCCCGTTTCTCAGAAAAGTTCAGGAGTTAGAAAGTAAACCAATACTTGAGGACTGTAAAAGACTTTTTGGCTCACCTCGATGTGACCACAGTCATTCGTTCCTTTTGGCTCGTCTCTGTATGAAGTTCACAATGCAGCGTCTGAGGCCAAATCTTGTTGGGCGTGTTGCTGAATTCCATGTTGATCTCTGTTTAAAGAGGAAAACACAGCATGGAAGACATTAGTGTTTTGTTGTTAAGTTCAGATGGCAGATATGTCAGGGATGACAGAGAGCCGGTCATTGCTGTGAAATAAACCCCGACAGAAGGCGCTTATTTCACAACAATGACCCGCTAGCTGTAGATTATCCTGCTTATTACACGGCTACTTACTTAAAAAATCAATAGTTTGACACAAAAACGGTCCGCCAGAGTCCGACATCAGAACTGCGTCCATAGCAACGGTCTGTTATACATAGCAACGGTCTGTTATAAAGAAGTAACAGACCCTAGAACGCTTTGATTGACCAATCAAAATAGAGTATTCAACAAAGCCATGTAATAAGATGAATTAAAACTCGACTTTATGAGTCAAAACAAACATGTACGCTGAGAAAGTTATTTCCTGTATGTAGTTCATGTGATGGCACCTATGCAACAAGTTAGCACTGCCGCGAGCAAGCTAATCAGTTAGCATGTTCACTTCCGACCAGTGTTGGAAGTATTCAGATCCTTTACCTGAAGCAAAAATTAGCCCCCTTTTATGTGGATGTCCAATCAGTGTTGATGGTAAATGTGGCATTAAGCTCCTCAGCACTGCACTGGATCCATGAACAGTCTAGTTTGGTGTTAAATTCACACATTAAAATGGGATGGCTGTGAAAAACAAAAGCAGGGACCAAATGCCACCGCTGACAGAGAAATCAAGTAGTTACTGTAGGCGTAATTTTTGGTAATGGGAACTGTTAAATGTCATGGTTGTGACACACAGACTTGTAATATATTTGTCAGCGCACACACTGATATGAAACAAGTGAAGTGTGACATAGAGAGGAGATCTAAACTGAAGTGAAAAAGGTGTGAGAGACCGAGACGGTTGTTGTGAGTTAATGGCTTTGTTTCCAGACGGGATGGTTTGTGGTTTCAGGCCTGCTGACAGGAGCAATGGTGGGAGGGATGAGACACACAGCTCAGGATCTGTGTGGCTTGCCAAACCACATACACACACACACACACACACACACACACACACACACACACACACACACACACACACACACACACACACACACACACACACACACACACACACACACACACACACTGTTGCCTCACTTGAATCACAGAACCAGCAGAGACACATTCAGTCGCACTCGCATTTCACACACTCCCACATACACCTCAGAAGATGACAAACTACTTGGAAATTGGTGGCTTTGTGCTGATATTAGTAATGATTGTGAAACAGGGTTTGAGTCAAAAATTGAAATCATGCCAATGAGGAACAGCACATGATTATAAAACTTTTGGCTTTTTCTGTCATGTATTTTGTCAAACAGGTTTCCGTAGATTACTCATGGTGTATACTATTAATGTGAGTGTCTGTGAATCCTGTTTGACTGACTCACCGCCACTAACAGTTGCCATGTCTTTTCCGTCTTCCTCTCCCACGTCCTTTCCCACTCTCTTGTTCTGCTCCCACCACAGGTGGCGAGTGCATTCATTTTCACTCTTGTGGGGGTGCTGGCTGTAAGGCTGTGATTTCTGACTGTGGATGTGAGAGAGAGGTGGGGAGACGGGGTGGTTAGGGATGCAATATGGGGCGATTTCTTTGCCATGCATCTCACCTAACTGTGTGGGCTGAAGTGCTTTGTACATATTGCTGAGCTATGCATCCACACGTACATGTACATATACGTCATAACAAGATGGATCAGGGTTTGTGTTCTGCGTATCACATGTGGTTCAGTTTAGGAAGCTATAACACTGAAGTTGAGGTTAAGGAACGACATTGGCTTTGGTTATATATTGAGAAATATAGAGATAAGGGCTGTCAATCGATTAGAATATTGAATCGCAATTAATCGCATGATTGGCCATAGTTAATTTATCTGTTCAAAATGTCCCTTAAAGGGAGTCTCACTCTAGCTTTAAAACTGAGCCCTCTGCAACCTAAAAATCGCAAATTGCGTTAAAGAAATTAGTGGTGTTAAAACAAATTAGCGTTACTTTGACGGCCCTAAGAGATATATGGAAAAGTAAACATGTTCTGTCTTGTGTCACCTTTGACTTTTCAATATTTAACCAAGGCGAAGGTCATTCCCAAACATTAACCGAGTGCTTTGACCTAATCACACCATAAAATTAATTTAGGCTTTCAAAACCGATGTTAGCGAACATTTTGCCGATACGTTCATTAAAAATATTTCCTTATTATGTTGATGAAAAATGTAATCCAGGCAGAATAATGTTTCTTTCAAATTGTATTTGCTGTTGCTAATTAGTATTATTAACTAGAATTACCGCCACGCGTTTGCCTCCGCCAAGTGAAGTTGCAGTTTACATCCATGTCTGTCCAAAATGTCATCACTACATAATTTTATCCTGTTAGACATTTGTGTGAAATTGTCATAATTAGCATAGAAATGACTTGTTTGACATACTATACTATGACTTTTTTTATTTTTTCGACATACTTACCTATGACTTTTTTTCTACATAGTATGAATTTTTTGACATACTATACTATGACTTTTAAATTTTTCGACATACTATACTATGATTTTTTTATTTTTTGACATACTATACTATGACTTTTTAATTTTTCGACATACTATACTATGATTTTTTTTCCACATACTATGCTATGACTTTTTTTTAATTTTTTCGACATACTATACTATGATTTTATTTCGACATACCATACTTTGATTTTTTTTCAACATACTATACTATGACTTTTTTATTTTTTTGACATACTATACTATGACTGTTTTTTGACATACTATGACTTTTTTTTTTTCCGA
>CAKALU010025731.1:592-18108 GCA_916700995.1 Hozukius guyotensis
GTTAGGTTTAGGCAATCAAATACAACTTCTTTAAGTTTAGGTTAAAAAATACAGTTGGGTTTAGGCAACAAAACTACAACTTCTTTAGGTTTAGGCAAAAAAACTACAACTTATTTAGGTTTAGGCAAAAAACCTACAACTTCTTTAGGTTTAGGCAATAAAACGACAACTTCTTTAGGTTTAGGCAAAGAAGTACAACTTCTTTAGGTTTAGGCAACAAAACTATAACCTCTTTAGGTTTAGGCAAAAGAAACAAGTAGTTAAGTTTAACAAAAAAAAATTGTGTTTTTTGTTAAAATAACTCAAACACAGAGACAATATATATATATATACATTGTTGGTTTCACACAGCAAACTCCAGTCTCCTGGGTAAAAACCCTGTGTTTTGTGTCCCATCCTGTCTATACTACAGCGCCTGCCTTCCACTGGTGCTCTTGTCATAATTACTACGGTTGCTAGAGGTCGAAGTAGGCCCCTATTGACCCTCATCTATGGTGCTTATAGTGACTCATAACGCCTATTTAATAGCCTGATATCAGTCTAATCGCCTGTCTTACAATACATTTTGTGGAACATTTATTTATCATTATTGAATGTCTTTTTAGCTAATCCTCTAAATTAAATACCTGAAAAATTAAATTAACATGGATGCAAGAATTATACAAAACTCTAATAATCGATACCGTCACCATATTCATCATTATATCTCCCACCCTTATTGGATAGAAACTGGTAAAATGTCAGGCTGTATATGTGTTTTACTGTCTGAATTCAGCAGACAGAAAGCTAATGGTACAGGGAAGCTTTTACATTGTTGTCCTCTGCAGATCCAATGTACCGAACAAAATGCTTTTTGATTGTAATGAATAAGAAGAAAACGCAACGGACACTTGATATAAGACTATTTAGAGGAATAATTTCTGCCCGGTCTCTCGGGAGCAGAAAAAAAATCTATTGTGATGAATGTGGCGCCAGTGGAGGCCTTTCCATTTCCAGCTGCATTGGTCACACGGTGATGCTGCACCAATTCCCCAATCCATAGAGTGCAATGAATATGCTTCAAATAGCTGTAGAGGCTGTAAGTTCCATCCTCTTATTTATTTTCAGTGTTACTGGCAGAGGGTTTGGAAGGATTATCAACACCCACTTTCTGTCGAGCGTGCCAATAAGATTGATGCAATAATCAGCAAGGGACGATTACAGTGATGAAAAACACGAGACAAAAAAAAAAAAAAAAGATTCTGTTTTGAACGTTCAGGCTCAAAAATGAAAAAAGAAATGAGGTGTTAAATTAAAAGGAAAAAAAAAGCCAAATGCCTGCTCATACAGTAGCCAGATTTCACATTATGTATTGCATCGTTTATTATCTTATGTAATTACATTGTGTGATTACCTGTGAATCAGACACAGTCCTGCATTATCACACTCTATGATTTGATATTGATTATGATGTAGTTATAGGGGGCTGAAACAAATGTGTGTAATCTGGAGGTGCTGGTTCACAACATCAACATGCAGAGTTAAAGAAAAGGAAGCTGCACCATAATCCGTCTTTCAGTTCAGATCTGTCACAGTCTAGCTCTGTTTTATATCTTTTTAGTTGCCTCTATTAATTCTGTGATCAGGATTTTTTTCTAGGTTCTGTTTTGTTCCTTGTTTCATTCATTTAGTTTAGTCTTGTTTAGTATTTCCTGTTTTATTTTGATATACTTACCATGTGTGTCATGTCTTGTTTTACTTCCTGCCTTTGTGTGTTTTCCCGCCTTTGTGATTGTCTGCCTCGCCCTGATTTGTTCCACCTGTGTGTAATCACCTTGCTCTCCTTGTGCCTCCTCATCCTTACCTGCTTTTGGGTCCAAACCTGTTATTCCTGAAACTTGACAAGACACAACAAATCAGCTTTAAAATGTGTACAGCAGTGTCTCCAATCTAATACAGAAAACAAAAACGGAGTGCCTATGGAGACTACATTGGTTTAAATACTAACAGATTAGAAATTAATGTATTTTGTTGTTTAATTTGAAGGACTTTGCAGAGCATACATATGCTTTAACTGTGTGTTGTGGCTCATTCTGCCCTTATTCCGCCTGTTGCAGCGTCTTTGAACAAATAAATATCTCCAAACAGATTGAGGGCAGCACCGTGGCTCAGGCATCATATCTATAAATGTGTCTTGTCTTGAGTGACTGCCCATGCATGACCACGCTCACTATACGAAACACTATATAAAGCTAGAAGACCAAAACTCAATCAACTTCTTGCACTCCCTGGCCTGAACTTCCATTCCTTCGAGGAAAAACTGGTTACGAAAGCCTCTTTTTAAAAAAAAAATAATCTATACCACTCCACGAGAAACCACTCTCTCTCTCTCTCCAAAGATGTTTTCCTCTTGTGTCTCAACCAAAGTCAGACTACTAAATCAATATTGGTTCTCTATACTCGGAAATAAATGTGTCTTTTATAGATATCTTTATATCCAAATGATACCTGATAGAGTCAATTCAACCTCTTTTTATTTCAGGACCATTTTAAAGCAAACCTCCTCCAATTTCAAAATCATGCTGTTAACACAGTAAAGGCTGTTCTCATACACCGTTTGTAGCTACAGTATATCTACCAAAAAGTAATGTACTGTAATTCCTATATATCCCAAGAAATAAATTAGTATGTAATCCACGTAATCGTGAACCAGGAAACATAAAGAGTGACAAACGCTGCATAGGGAGGAGGTCGGGATGGATGGGTGGGTCAAAAAACACCAGACTTTCACCCAGGAGACCGGTGTCAGTGTCCCGTGTGAAACCAGAAGTCAAAGTTTGTTTATTTGTCACGTCACATTATTTTTAACTGCAAATCGCAATCTTTTCCTAAACTTAACCAAGTCAGCCTTTTCCTAAACCTAAGTAGTTTTATTTTGAAAAGACTGGAGTGGAAATTGACAATTTCATTTTAAAGCCACTAATTTCTTTAACGCATTAACGCAACTTGCAATTTTTAGGTTGTACCAGTTTTAAAGCTGGAGTGAAAATACTGGTATCATATTAAACTAGAAGGAATCCATTGGTACCAACCATGTCATACTAGCTTGTCGCAAAGGAGGTTAAATAACGCTCCAAACTTGCACAAACTTTTGTCAAGGAAAACTGTCATGGCCATTTTCAAAGGGGTCCCTTCAACTCTGACCTCCAGATATGTGAATGTGTTTTATGGGTACCCACGAGTCTCCCCTTTACAGACATGCCCACTGTATGATAATCACATGCAGTTTGGGGCAAGTCATAGTCAAGTCAGCACACTGACACACTGACAGCTGTTGTTGTCTGTTTGGGCTGCAGTTTGCCATGTTATGATTTGAGCATATTTTTTTATGCTAAATGCAGTACCTGTGAGGGTTTCTGGACAATATCTGTCATTGTTTTATGTTGTTAATTGATTTTCAATAATAAATATATACATACATTGCCCACTCCCATGTTGATAAGAGTATTAATTACTTGACAAATCTCCCTTCAAGGTACATTTTGAACAGATAAAAAAAAAGTGGAATTAATTTGCGATTGATCGTGATTGACTCAGGACAATCATGCAATTAATCGCAATTAAATAATTGAATCGATTGACAGCCCTAACTACTACCTTTTTAATTACCACAGCAGTATTACCCTTAAGTAAAATGCTCCCGCAAATCCTGCAGAAAATTAACCCAAATCGTGCTCCACTACAGTCCTGAACGAGGGCTGAATAATTAATGTTTGGCAGATGAGATGTGTAATCACGAAAGCTGTCGATCGCCCAGTAAAACATCCTGCAGGCTGCCTGTAAATGCTCACAGGTCCCTTTAGATTCTATGCAGTGTTCAGAGAAATGAAGTGCTACAGTAAACCGCGCCGCGTTTCTCAATCATTCGTATCGATGTGCGCTTCCTTGAATTCAGCCAGCGTTTGGGACTAATTGTCAACCGATACCTCGGCTCTACTGGGGCTATCGGCGAGCAGAGGTCACTGAGCCCACCGAAAGCCTGTTAGTGCATGCACGGTATCATATGAAGCTTTATCGATGCCACACAGAGGTCTGAGGCCGCTCTGTTACCAGATACTATCGCTGCCCCCTTTGATATTATTGACTCTGTGGTCTGTGTTGACTGAACTTATGCACTCTCCGACTGACGCCCTTTGCTCTCGTGGTGTTAATCACAGCTGTAAAGGTGCTATACGTGGTTTTAAGTGTTTTATTACCCATAGCAGCAAATTAGCTTTAGTTATGTGTGTTATGTATAGATTGTTTTGACATCTAACGAAAGCCAAACCATTAACATAGAGGTGTATATCTTGTTGATCAATACCGGTGAAGTCATGGTTTTGAAGTGGAGCATATTAAACAAACTAATTCCTTGCCTTTAATAATCTCTCTGTTGGCCTGCGGACTCAGTTCTGTGCTGCCGCCGCTCAGACATTAGTCAAAATAATCACTCACAGAACATTAACAGATGACAACTTTGATAAATCGCTTAACTCATTTATCAACTAGAAAACACAAACAGTCTATTTCACAGCTATGTGAATTAATGCTTTGAGTTGGGGTTTTTTTTTGGACCGCGCATCAGAAAAAATTGAGTCATTTGAAAACATATGCTGTTGTAACTTATAACAGACGTTTGACATTTTATAGACTAATATTTTATCTCATTTTGTTGTGTTTCAGATGTTGTTTAATGCTGGTTTGAAGTCCTTTTTTACCCTTTTTTTTCAAATGTATTATTTTCAGATTTGCAAAACACATTGGACCACCATGTATAAATAAATGCAAGATAATTAATCTGCTAATTGAAAAAAAAAGATGAATTATTAAAAGAGTTGTGGAATATAAACTGACTACACTGACACACAGATACCGAGTGCTTTATCAGCTCCTCAGTGACGGAGGACTTTATGTGCAAGGACAGACATATGTAGGCTTTCAGAGATCCATTGTAGTTATTCACAATTTCAATTTCATTTTCTTATACTTTATTGTGCTTCAGAATATTGTAGTACGTAACAAGGACGTATGCTGTAAAAGAAGAAGAAATAGAAGAAGAAGAAGAAGAAGAAATATGATTATTTAAACCCTTTAAGAATATTAGAACTTATTAAACTTATTAAAATCAGTTTTATAAAAACATGTACCTTTATTTTGCACAAAGATATGTTTCTTGACCAACATAAACTCCTTTGTGTCCTGGATGAATAGATCGATCTAAAGCTAGTTCCATCACTACATATGTTATATGCATGCAGTGAAAAGACAGACATGTTATTAGAAAAATGTATTAAAAGAATAATGTTATTGTACATATTATATTTATTTTACTACTATCTTATGCATTAATGTGTAAACTGCATTTTAATGTTGTATTTACAATATGTTCCTGTATATACTGATGTGCAATAATCTATCAAAATGCATCATATTGTTTAAGATGATCATGTATTTCGTTGGTCAAATTTTAATCTCCAAAGTAACCAGTAACTTCAAATGTCAAGTATAGTATAGTATAATATGATTGGAAATCAATTAACAACACAAAACAATGACATATATTGTCCATA
This sequence comes from Hozukius guyotensis, assembly GCA_916700995.1. Classification (NCBI taxonomy): domain Eukaryota; kingdom Metazoa; phylum Chordata; class Actinopteri; order Perciformes; family Sebastidae; genus Hozukius; species Hozukius guyotensis. Next base: position 6,181 of record CAKALU010025731.1, read on the forward strand.
AACCCTCACAGGTACTGCATTTAGCATAAAACAATATGCTCAAATCATAACATTGCAAACTGCAGCCTAACAGGCAACAACAGCTGTCAGTGTGTCAGTGTGCTGACTTGACTATGACTTGCCCCAAACTGCATGTGGTTATCATAAAGTGGGCATGTCTGTAAAGGGGAGACTCGTGGGTACCCAGAGAACCCATTTTATTCCCATATCTGGAGGTCAGAGGTCAAGGGACCCCTTTGAAAATGGCCATGACAGTTTTTCCTCGCCAAAATTTAACATAAGTTTGGAGCGTTATTTAACCTCTTTCCCAACAAGCTAGTATGACATGGTTGGTACCGATGGATTCCTTAGGTTTTTTCTAGTTTCATATGATACCAGTATCTTCGCTCGCTACATCCTCTAAAATGTTGATTGCGTTAATGTGTTAAAGAAATTAGTGGCGTTAAAACAAATGTAACGCGTTATTATCGTGTTTACTCTGACATCTCTAGTACAAATACCTCAGAAAGTGCAGTACCTGCATACACGCGCTTGAAGTATATTCCACCACTGGTTATCAACATGTAAATCACTTCCTCTAATTAATCAACAGAAGTCAAACATCTGCACCAGTAGTCAGTAAACCAATAATCAGTCTCTGTCTACCTCACAGTAAGCAACTATCCCTGCTACCGCACACCTCTGTGAGGAAGAGACCGTACTGTCTGTGTCAGTTACAGACCTGTTGACGTCACGATTGCTTGGTTTGGGAGTTCATTAAATTTCTACAATACTCTGAGATATTAGTGTGTGAGCTGCAGTTTGATTTTGCAGCTGTAACTTTAATCACATCCAGCCAGAGAAGAGGATCAGGTCAGATTGAGAAGTCTGCTCTCCTCCGTCGCTCTACCCTTGGACTAGCTCTATTACAGGTTCTATTTTTAGGAAATCCCTTTTGGCATTTCCTCATATCCCAACTGTTTGTACATTTCCTGAGACTCGATATCCAACAGGAAACTTCCTCATATCTGGTGAGCCGCGTTGATTTGATTTGGGGCGTGTAGTTGTCTTCTAGGTGTGATTATGCCTCTGAAACTAGAGCTTAAAATATCCAGCCAATGCGCACTACAAATGGCGCTTTGTTGTGATAATTGAGTTTGATTTCTTTGTGGAGTACCATCTGTTTGTGCACTCAGGTTAAGGCGGGCTTGCTAATGAGCAGAGGAGAGCATTGGAAAAAGGGCCGTATGTACAGTATGGCTGAGTCGATGCCACTATCAAATACTGAAATGCGCTATATAAATACCCCACTGAATATAATGCATAGCTGACAATGAAGTGGATCAGTGGGTAGTTTCAGATATCTCAATTTAACCCGACTTATGTTTCAACTTTCAGAAGCCTCATGTCCTTGAGTTTAAAAAAAAATAATAATTGTATGAAGTTAATTAGAGATTTTCATTTCAAATGACACCGCTGTTGATTAAACCCTTCTAACGGGCCAGAGAGCAGAGTAGTGAACGCTCGCTCTGAATCTAAATGTGTTTGCAGTCATTCATCGGGGAATGAATGGTTAAGAAGAGGACACATCTTTTCTTTTTAAAATGAAAGCATAGAAAATGGTGCAAGGACATTGAAAAAGAGCATTAAAGGATAAGGCTGGCAATATTCAATATTTTTTTTTTTATTGTCAAGAAATCCCATGAAAAGACGAAAACCAACAAAGAATTGATCCTGCTAACACGTATTGTCCGTGTAGCCAAGTCTGATGCACTGTAGCTTATTCCCTCCGTGCTGTAGACGCCATTGTTGTTGTTGTTGAAAACACATGAATGAGCCTAAGCGTGACATGTTCCTTCCTTTACGGTAAATGCAGGCACTGTTGTGTATATTGAGTTGATCCCACATTCACTGTTCTAGTGGTGTGAATACTCACTGGAGCACCAATTAATTTTTTAATCTGCAGCTAAAAATAGTCCCCAACAAATGCACTGCTCATAGGGAAGCACCGATTCATCGGACGAACATCTGTAACGGCCAGTATTCACCTTGTTTTTTTGTTTTTTTTGTTTGTAGTTTTCAATCCTTAGTACCCCACTAGTGGAAAATTGTTTTGCAGGCAGGGTTCATGTACATATCAACAAAATAAAACAGAGAGCTAGAGCAGGGAAATTGAAAGATACACATGTACAATAGTGCAAATGTTCAAGGGAAGTGCAAAGAGTGCAGCCATAGTGCTATTAAGCATATTAATACTTGGGATGAAAAAGAGTTGGAATATTTTAGTCTTCCTAAAAACCATGCAACACCAAGCACAGATTTACGTCCGAAAAATTTGCACAGAAAAATTTATAAAAACTGATTTTGTGGGTTCTTATGAATGTTTGCACACCCCTGCTGGACATTCGTGCAGGGGTTAAAATAGTCGGGCGGACCTTGACTTCAGCGGATTTCCACATGCGGAACTATATGTTTGACCAATTAAATCCTTTGTTCTTTTTTTTCTTTTTTATTAAGTGTGAGGAGACATAACGGGTAACCATAACCAGCCTCGTATCACGCTTGCAGAAACACACAATGCGACGTGGTTAACGCTGTGAATCAATTGGTTCGGTTTCGTCAACAAAACTACTTGGTTAGAAAAGAGATCGTTCAAATAATAATGTAACAACGTCACGTATCAACGTAATTACTATAAATAAATAACACCCGGCCTTAGCAGACTTTACATAACAAGCGTAAAGCCAACGTTTAATTTATTGTTTCCTTGGTGAAAGTCCTGTGTTTTTTCATCCCATCCATCCTTAATGGACTCTCTCGCTTGTTATACTCATTATTATACCACGTAACTTTCATTAACGGTTGCTCAATAAACTACTTCACCTGCTCTGATCGCATTCAAAATGTCCACATTCAACGTATCCGTGGTTTGCAGAAATGCCAACATTCGACCGTGTGGGAGTTCACGCGGTCTCGGAGAAAGATCAGTGACAAGAACGTTGTGTTCCGTATGAAACACACAAGAGGTTAAAGCTATGTTTCTAATTGCTTTTACATTTACATTTAATTACATCTAATTGATGTTTCACAAAAGGAATGTTTTTGTTGGGCTATGTAAGTGCTGAACTTTTCTCCTCATTGAGTAGGTAGTTATATATATATATATATATATATATATATATATATATATATATAGCAGCTAAAAGGGCTTTTGAAGCAGTTATTTTTCAAAAGAAAGAATCTTTTTCATGAAATCAAAAGGTTATATCAAAAGGTTGCTTTATATATTTTTTTATGATTGAATTTTTGCTCATTCAAAGAGTAATGGAATGCTGAATGACTTTAAAACAGTTCAGCTAGTATTTTTATAATGCAGATGTCTTTGTTCCCCTGGCAAAAAAGGGGAATAAATAACAACAAAAACTAAATAAACATCAAAACATCGGCATCAGCTATCGGCCAAGTTGTTATTTAAACATCGGTATCGGCCCACAATTACACAATAGGTGCTTAATAACTACTTTCTCTTGTTTGAGTAACATTTGCTAAAAACTACAGTGCCCAACTGGACATTACAGTACTTCATCTTTTTGGAAATGAAAATAAATAAATATAAAAAATAATCTACGTATTTATTTATTTTTTAACTTTATTATAAAAACACAAGGTATAAAAAAGACTAAAATAAACAGATATATGAATAAACAAGGAGAGGAAAAACAAAAGACAGCATTTTAAAATTATATACCAGACAGATCACCAATTGGTTATAATGATTATATATATAATTGTTATTTACATGTTTCAAAGACAGCATTAAAATGAAAAAAGAATTCAACATGGGGATGACTTGGCAAATTTAGATTTTATTAGAAATTAAACTCTATGTATGTGAGCTGTTATTAAAGATTTACATGAGCAGTAGGAACCAATCAGCTTAGGGCTGAGTGCAACATCCTTTAATGACCCACTGAGTCCAAACCACAAACGTCTTTAAATAAACAACATTTTGATTTCAGTTGGAACGACTGCAGGTCGCTAAATAAATTTGCAGCTTTGAGTCAGTGTGCAGGTTCTGCTCTTTTTAATCTATTTTTCTTTTTTTTATCGCCAACAGCATCAGTGATAACCTCTGGTGGGCTGCAAACCCAAGAGCGTCAACATGACACTTCTGTGCCGGCCTTCTGTTGGTCTATACAGACAAAAAAAAACATCATCCTGGCACTTCTGTGACTGAAAGCTCCTCATATCAGCTGGTGTACTTATGATTTCAAAGGAGATTAAGTGTTCCCTCTCGCGTGCATGTGTTTATGTCCATGCATTCAGATGCACGTCTGGGTTCATTTGGCTGTAAGATTCAAGCCCCTGAGCCTTGCATAGCGATCGTGAGTCAGCTTCAGAGGATTTCACTTATCCCACAGGCCAAGGAGCAGCTTTGCAGGCAAATCATCCTCCATCCATAAGTCTTCCTGATTGACAGCCAGGCATTTGGCTCAAGACCAAATCTGTCAACAACAACAGGGTCTGTAAGATGCATATTTTGCACTTGGGGAAACTTTTTTTCTGAGCTCACAGAGCACCTCACATCACCTGTCGACTTGAGAACATGTGTTGTGCTGCCCGTTCTCCCGACTCCCAACACGTCAAATACGGCGGCTTGGTCAGCGGCCCTACGCGTCAAAATATGACGCTCTACGTGGTCGTAGTTATGGCGAGATTAGAAGAGGAAGTCAGGTTACATAGTATGAAGAGCGATAAAGTCCACGTTGGGAGAATGTTGGGGTGGATGGGTGGGTCCAAAAACGCAGGACTTTCACCCAGGAGACCAATGGTAATGTCCCGTGTAAAACCAAAAGTAAACGTTAACTTATTTGAAGTAAAATTACAACGTAGCATACGTAACGTAGGCTGTTTTTTCCTTTGTTTGTTTGTTTTCATATTGGTGCAAAAACCAAACAGCAGTGACTTTACATGTAGTACAACAAGGATAAAAACAGTGGAGAAATACCCAAGAAAAGACAAGAAAACAAGGTGATGCTCAGAGCTTGACATGAGACATAACAAACAAAACATAACCAAAGAAAGGATGAAATAATAGTCATAACAACTAGATGGTTATAATAAGGAAGGAATTCAAAATATATAAATAAATGAGTAGTTAGATATTTAGAAGTGTCAGCTATTGTAGTCTGGAGGGACCTGGCAGGGCTTGAGAACTGTCTATTAAGGTGTGAGGTGGTGGGGGGCACTGGTGGCACTGGCATTAGGAGGAGGTTGTTACTGGGGTGAGGATATGTCCATGTGTGTTTGTATGTATGTACAGTGGTTTGTGTTAAATGGGGAGGTGAGTTATATTGATGAATAGGGCCCAACATCTGGGAAACAAGGTTGTTTTTTAATGCTATTTCTGTTGAAATGTACTCAGATTGTAGAAGAGAAAAAACAAACAAAAAAACTACGTAACGTTACAACGTTGCTACGTAACATAGCTTACTTAACTCTAACCAAGTATTTTCCTTTGAAAACTGAAAAGACACTATGCATGTTAATAAGTGGAAATTGATATGTGCAAAACGACGCCAGATGTGTACCTAGAGCATCATATTTTGAAGCGTACGACCACTGAACAAGCTGTCGTATTTGACGAGTTGTGAGTGAGAAGGTGTTGAGTTGTGACATCAAAATGTTTTTTTTTTGCACCTTTTCTAAGCTGTCAAGGTCTCGTTGTTGTTGTTATTGTAACGGGTGGATTGAATGAAGGACCGAAAGCATTTGTTCAGGCTTTTGTCAGCTCTTCAACCAGACATGCACCGTAAAGAAAGGATGGGTAGATATGGATTAAAAGGAGATAGGAAGAGTGAGAGTTATCCTCCAGGGATCAAAAGTGGGACTTGGGAGACTTTTGACAGATTAAGAGTGCTGTGCTTGCATAATAACTCTGGGTTCCAGTCGTGCTGTGTTAAGATGGCATGCCGCTGTTCTCATTCCTCCAATGAACATCTGCAACTGCGGCTCAGCCATCATTTGAGTCTTGGACTAAACAGCTTGATCCACTTTAGTCACACTTGAAATCAGGATTAGAGAAATCTCTTGGCAAGCGATCTGAGAGCAGTCAAATCAGGTCAGTCGAAATTCGGTGGGACGCCCAAAAGGAGAACGAGCTCATGCTGTCAACTCTGCTGTGCTCTTGTCTACCAGACGGATGGCCAATTGCCACTCCAGATGTGCTCCGAATCCATCTGAACTCGGAGTAAAGTGGCATCCAAAAACAAAAAGCCCCTCGCACTCAGAGGAGTAAACCGCACGCTGATGGAGGGAGTACGGGGATAATTGTAATCAGGCCGGTGCCAGTTTTCATTATGTGCTCAGATACGGGCCTTAATGCAGCTCTGCACTCAAGTGAAGCCAAACAGCTGAGAGGCTGTTGTTGTTCGACTCGCTGCTCTTATTGTGGCGGGCAGGCTGGATCAGGGGAAAGACGAGGCTGACAGGTTTAGATCACTGGACTCTTAATCTGTTCCTGCCTGTTGGACGTGATGTAATCTCACACTGTGGGATTAAAAAGAACACACACATACGCACACATGTGCACAAAAGGAGCCGTAGAGTTTTCTGTGCCATTTCCAAGGGTCACCGCATGGGTTAATAGACTGTTTGAGGTATCTGAGAACTGGATAAGTGAGGCAGCCCTGTTATTTTCCCCCAGTTCTTGCTTTAAAACTCTACCACCGACAAGTAAAGATGCACTTTGAACCAACATGTTTAACTCTGAATTTTCTATTATTTCTGTCGGATGAGTAAATCCAAGTGTGGCGAACCATTCTTCAAAGATTAAAAACAAACTCTGAAGTTAATGTTTGTCTATGTTTTTTTTCTTTCACAGATAATTGCAATGGTCCTCTGGCATCCACATTGCCAGAATCATCCTTTCAGAGCTCCTCTCAGTCCTCACTCAGTTATGCTGCTCACAACGCCAAGCTCAACAGAAGAGATGGTGAGTACGAGAGACGATGTTCTTGCATGGATTTAAAATTCCTACATGCTTCAGATACGCACCACCCACCTGCTGTACCAGCAGTTACCACAAACTGCTCATATGAACCATAAGTGGGATGGTTACATGGGCTGTTTATGAAGGCAATGACAAAGTAGCAATGAGGTATGACGACTGGCTGCATTTACCACATGTCGCTGTTTCGGACAGACGCTGTTTCATTATTATGAAGAGATGAGAAAGTGATGGCTGTGTGTAATTACTGGTGGACTGAAATAAGTTTCAAACTTAATTACACATTTCATAATAATGCCACAAAAATACAGTGACTGTTATTTGGCAAAGAAAGTGACTTAATCTTTTTATGAGAATGGCTGTGAGGGACCGCGCTGGCAGGCATGAGGAGTCACAGGCGGATTTATGAAAACGAAGGTTTTATTTACCCAAAAAATGAAACAAACTATTTACAAAATATGCGACGCATGTCTGTTCCCATAAAGTGGGTCAACTATTTTTCATTTTGTTTTATTTCTTTTTATTTGCGCGCACACATAAGACTTCATAAAATCCAGATAATGAAAAGTAAGAAATGAGGTCAAGAAGCCAGCGGCTTCGGGCTTATGCAACGGACCTCCCCTCAACCTGAGGAGAAAAACAATAACAAAGAAGAGAGAAAAAAAGAAAACTGAGCTAACATCATTATGAAATATAACATCAAAAATAAATGACAACAACAAGCACACAAAATAAGCAGAAAAAAATAACTAATCAGTAGACAACAATCCAATAAAAACTAATAATTACATTAAAAATAAATGACAACAAAACACAAACAATTATGTATTTAGGACTGTCAAAGTTAACGCGATAATAACGCAAATTAATTTTAACGCCACTAATTTCTTTAACGCATTAACGCAAGTTGCGATTTTTAGGTTGTACCAAGCTCAGTTTTAAAGCTAGAGTGAAGATACTGCGCGGTCCCTTGACCTCTGACCTCCAGATATGTGAATGAAAATGGGTTCTATGGGTACCCACGAGTCTCCCCTTTACAGACATGCCCACTTTATGATAATCACATCCAGTTTGGGGTAAGTCTTAGTCAAGTCAGCACACTGACACACTGACAGCTGTTGTTGCCTGTTGGGCTGCAGTTTGCCATGTTATGATTTGAGCATATTATTTTATGCTAAATGCAGTACCTGTGAGGGTTTCTGGACAATATTGATTTCCAATAATAAATATATACATATACTTGCATAAAGCAGCATATTTGTCCACTCCCATGTTGATAAGAGTATTAAATACTTGACAGATCTCCCTTTAAGGTACATTTTGAACAGATAAAAATGTGTGATTAATTTGCGATTAATCTTGAGATCAAATCGCGGTTAAATATTTTAATTGATTGACAGCCCTATTTTCTAGCTACGTCGTTGTCACATATTTCTAAAACTTTGTCGGATTAACTTTAGTGTGTGTCCGACAAACAGTGTGTGTGTTTGTGCTACGTTAGCAGCTGTAGCATTGCCGGAGGCGTCATGCTCGCCACTGCCACACACAAACAGTCTGTCAGCGCGGCGTAACTTTAACGAGTGTCCGACAGACCGTGTGTGTGTGTTTGTTGGTGGCGTTATAGCTGTGAACGTAAGTGTAGCAGTGTGTGTACAGTTTATTTTGTCGGTGAATAAATGCTATGAAACTACAACTCCTCCGCTCCGCTCAAGCGAGCTGGAGAGACCGAGCCGACTTCCTGTATCCTGCAACTCCGGCCCCGCCTCTTAAGGTGGGCTGTTAAGGTGAACCAGCTTTTCTCCTTAAAGAGACGAGCCGCTCCTGTGAGTTTTGCTCAGCTTTTTAATTTATCATTAACATTTCTTTTAACGGTTTTAACCAATAGCGTTATTTGGTTTAAATGCTTTATGCCTTATGTTAACGGTAGGAAACAAAAACTGCGTCGTCATTCATCTGTTTTTTATCTGTTTGCTGATGTATGCCATAAGCTTCTTTAGTCTCAGTCATTCTGCTGATACAACTTCTAGCCTCTCCGGTTAAAGGAAACAGCTACAGCTTCCATGAGCTCTGGACATACTTCATATATGCCATCAGAACCTAATTAGAGCTGCAGTTGGTGGATGCTAACAAGACAACCAAGAAGGATTCTGCTCTTTATAAGTTCTCGAGCCCGGCTGTGCACATTTCAAAACGAATCAGCTATTTTCAAAGAAGTGAGGCGGCTGACCTCCACTGTCTCGCCTGAGTGTAACTTCACCTTGAAGCCTTTCATATGCAAACTCTCCCCGTATTTACATCAAGACGTTATACACTTTGTAGCGACTTAGCATAAACCACAACAATCCGCTGTTCATTGTATCGATGCCCACGGTATGGATGTTTAATGGACCCCGCTCTGTCTGTATTTCTCTGCTCTCATTCAGGAGCAGGAGGCTGGTCTCCCATGGTGACCGACCAAGAGCCCTGGCTCCAGGTGGACCTCAGGGAGCAGATGGAGGTGACGGCTGTGGCCACGCAGGGACGTTACGACAGCTGGGACTGGGTCAGCAGTTACCTCCTGCTCTACAGTGACACGGGCCGAGCCTGGAAACAGTACAGGCATGAGGACGGCGTGGGGGTGAGTCCGGATGTTTCATCTGATCGGCTTCCTGTATGACTTTGGATTCATCGCTGGTTTGCTGTATACCGTTAAAGCTTGGGTTGGTAGTCTAGTTTCTCTGGAGAAAAGAGCAAGAGTAAGCTAGACTTTAAGTGTTGACAACTATTTTCCAATGAAAGTAGCTAGCAGCACTAGCAATATGCAAAAATAGAAATGTTCAGATACAGAAGAAGTAAAGTTTTATTGTTGGCTATTTATGATTAAAGGAATGGGTCGACATTTCGGGAAAAAAATGCTTTCTTGTCGAGAGTTACAAGAGAAGATCAATACCACTCTCATATGTGTGCATTATATACGGAGCTACAGCCGTGATTCAGTTATCTTAGCTTAGCATAAAGACTAGAAAAAGGGGGTGGGGGGGGGACTAGCCTGGTTCTGTTCAAAGCTCACCATAGCAGCTTAACCGAAATGTGAAATGACAACTTGCGGTTTTACAGGCAATTTGTGCCGGAACCATTTCTTTGCTCAAGCTCTAGAGCTAAAAATAAAAACATATTAAAAAATGTATTACAAGCTAAAGTCAACTAAAGACTTTTTCCAGTGTGGTAACAGACATTTGTGACTCTGCTCTCCAACACCGAATGTTCAGCACATCTCAAAAACTATAAATAAATATGCATAAATATGCAATATTTCTCCTCGTTAAGGAGAGGCGGGAGTCTGTTGGAGGCAACTGCTGTCAGAGTGACATGATTTTCGAACAGCAGCGAAAAGTCCATGAGACAATGGTCAAATGTTAAAAAAATATAAGATCAGGTTAAAATGAAGACAACAAAATACCTAATAACAAAACACCTAGGGCTTATACTTACATACAGTACGCAGATCACGGTGGACGTTTCTCACTAATTAATTGAGAGTGGGACTGGGTTATGGTTTTTATGTCAACACACATTTTATTTTTAAACCGTGGCAGAACAAACAGAAGATAAAAAACACAGGGAAATTGTTGCAGACCCGATTCAAGCCCAGTTGGAATTTTGAGAAATTACAGCGGAGAATCAAACCTCTAAAGCTCGATTTATGCTTACCACATCCGCGAGGGTTGCGAGTGTCCGCACAGCGGCGTATAAAAGATCCTAACGTTTCCTCGTCACGATTCTACAAAAGTGAGATTTTCATGTCTTTTACATTATAAAGCAGGTTTAAGTGATACATAAATCACTGTGAAAGTATCAAAACACTGCGGGAATACACACAAACCCGTATTCAGAAACTGTGCGTTTGAAACAAGCCGTTAGGATTTCTGTCCTTTTGTGATGTCACAAATCTACAATATTTAGACCATTTCACAGTTTTAAACGTTAACATACTAAATGTGTCCCAGTTTGTTTCCTGTTGCAGTGTATGTGAATGACATCAGCTTACAGGAAGTAAACATGGATCCAAGCTGTTGCCTAGCAACGCAATTCCGTTGCCATTCCGTTGAAATGCGTTAAAACGGAGTAATTCAGACAGAGCATGAATACAGGTATATCCAGACAGACAATATGAAAAAAAGTATGTGTTTTTTGAACATTAAAGCATGTAAACACGTTCTAGTAGAAACCCAAAATACAAGCATGAACCTGAAAATGAGCATGATATGTCCCCTTTAAGTATCTTGGTATAGTCTTTGACTCCAATCTTACATTCAAGGAACACATTAAAAAAATCTCAAATATTATTTAGTTCAACCTGGCAAATTTCCATCATGTAAGACCTTTTCTTACTTCACAGTCAGCAAAAGCTTATATGCACACAATGATCTTTTCTCACATAATATATTGTTTTACAACCTGGTCACAACAGCGAGCACGTTAAAACCCATCAAGTCTCTCTTCAAGAAGACAATCAAAATTTTGGACAGGAAATCTTTTCATTTAAATTATTGCAATGTCATAAATAAGAGTGAAGATCCTTAAGAAGATCTTCTATGCAACATTGTACCGTACAATTTCGCCGCACTGCATTTGGGCAATCTTCTTTTTCTGTAAAGGCCACAAATCAGTGGAACACCCTGCCTGACGATGTGAGGAGCTGCAGCTCTATCAGCACTTTCAAAGCCAACTTAAAATGTCTGTTGAAAGCTGCTCAGCTCCGTACTCACTGATCTCTAATTCTACTCCATGGTATTCATGACTTGCTTTTACTTGACAAGCATTCTTTGTGATGTGCTATTGTGTGCAGCTGTGTGTTGTGCGTTTTGTATGTTTTTTCTTGTATGACTCTGTAGTATGTTTCTTTGTTTTGACCTGCCAAGGGACTACAGATGTGAATTAGCTTAAAGCTATAATCTGGT
>CAKALU010025807.1:0-16431 GCA_916700995.1 Hozukius guyotensis
GCCACCATTAAACTGTGCACAGATATGATGGTTTTGCAGTATATGACGGGGCAAAATGAAATGGTATATAATGAAAAAGGACTTGATATATTTTACAGTGATTCATTTCAATCACATATTTGAAAATCTTAGACAAGAATGATATTGAAGGACTGACTGAGTCACACTTATTTTAAGCAATGTCACCATGGATACTCCTTTTGATCTCCTATTTTTTCCTCTCAAGGTTCGCTATCTCAACCCCAGGCTTGTGTGGTTTGTAAAGCGTTTATGTAGCTCACTCTACTTGTCCTTGGTCTACCGGTCTTTTTAATATGCAGAACAAAGATGTGTGGTGCTTTACACCGCAAACGTTTACCTCCATGACTTGGCATCCAAGACAAGATACAAGATATTTCTAATACACAGTGTCATGAGTGAAATATATGAAACCTACTTAAACTTTCCCATCAATCAACCCCACGGTGCTAAAGATAATGAGCAGTCAGGAAGTACACTCAACTCATGGAACGTGATGCACCTCAGGATATGGAGTATGAATTTATTCTAGCAGATTAGAACTAAGTATAAATTGAAATAAAAAAAAAAACTGCAAAGATAAGTTTTTTGCATGCTTTTCTGAGTTAAGAATCACATTTCCTTTTCCTGTTTAGACCAAGTTCTTTCTCACACCAGAGCTCTGACAAAAGCTTGAAGCAACTGAAGGCGAGAATATTTTCAACCGTTGAAGTTATTTTTAAAACATATTTAGCAGCTAATCATCAAGTGTCTTACTTTTTGCATCACTGTACTGTAACTATAGAAACCTGTGGATCTATGGCGCTGGAGTCTGAATCATCTTTTCATGCAGTGCAGAGCACACAGTCTGCAGACTAGCAGGTGCCACATCCTTGCTCATTATCCATCTTCAGCATCAGCTTTATATCAAACACTCTTGTTTGGCGCCGGACAGTAATGTCCTGTTGCTAAGCACAAGTTTTTTAAAGCACACTATTGACACTATGCACACTGCATAACAAACCCATGTATTCAGGTTTTTTTTACTGATATATCAAACTTACAGTATATCACATGCAAATTCATTATGAGCAATTCATTGAAAATGTGTTAAATTCATGTAGGAATAATCTGCTTAATTACTGGATATTTTGCACTAGACTAGAGGAAATAAAAAGACACCATGTGGTTAGTGTCAACCAATGGCGGAACAGAATATAATAGAATGAGAAACACACACCAGTACATGTCCTGGGGGCATTTATGATGGGAAGCAAACATCAGAGAGATAAAGTGACATGTGGTCGGTGGTCTGTTTGTTTTAGTACAACCCCATTAGTGTCCGAGGGCGTCCAATCACATGCGAAAACACACAGTGGAACATATACTGATAGTTGTACGCCCATTCGATTTTCCATTATAACTGGTCAGGAACTTTTCCTCTGACAGTGAGCAGAGCTTTTTAATTGCGTTGTGTCTTACATCGTTACAGCCACCCCACCCATCCAGATTACCGCATAGAGGGTCAGCAGCCCACACAGCAGAGATCACTAGTGCTGCAAAGACAAAGTCAAACGTATTTCCTAGAAGCTGATTCAAGATTTATGTTGACAAATGGTGTCTTATATTAGATTTTTAAATAGATTGTACTTGTAGAACGTGTGCAGTTAAATAAATAACATAAGATACACTTAGAAATACATCAACTGTATGCCTTAATTAACAAGATCCATCTTATTTTGAAAACAGTAATGATGAATATTGTTATACATGGCGTGCATGCGTTCGTTCTGCAGCCTAGCATCAAACAGTTATTTGAGCTACTATTGCCTTTTCCATCAGCTTGAACCAGTCTGGCCATTTTCCTCTGACCTCTGTCATCAACAAGGCATTTTGGACCCAGAGAACTGCCGCTCACTGGATATTTCCTCTTTCTCGGACCATTTACTGTAAACTCTAGAGATGGTTGTGCATGAAAATCCCAGTAGATCATCAGTTTCTGAAATACTAACCAGCCCGTCTGGCACCAACCACCATGTCACGTTCAACTTCACTTTCTTCCCCATTCTGATACTTGGTGTGAACATCATCTTGACCATGTCTACATGACTAAATGCACTGAGTTGCTGCCACGTGATTGGCTGATTAGATATATTGTATATGTGCTAACGAGCAGTTGAACAGGTGTAGCTAATAAAGTGGCTGGTGTAGTGTAGTTTGACACAGTGTAGTAGTATCATGCATTTGCAGATGAAGATGATGTTGCTGTCTTGTGTCTTTGTGGCTGTTCAGCCGCCCTTGACATGCACTGACTGTATTAACCTGCTGTCACAAAATATGGATGAATTCGTCCAAACAAAGTTGACTTACCTTTGGAGCCAGTCTCTTCATCATGTGACGGAAAAATTCATCAAGCTCTTTGTCCTCAATGTAGCCATTATCTGTCAAATATAAACATGACGTACAAGTCCTTAGGTTGTAGATCCAGTGAATTATGTCTGAATTTAAATTCTCACTCAGTGAGAAATCATTAAGTAACTCTATCACTACAAAATTATTTATCATATCATAAACATCTTGAGTTTTTTTTTGACAAGTGTAAAGTCTTGCTGCTCCTTGTTGCTTTGCAGTTTCCCTTTTCTATCAAGCCTCTTTCAGACATGGCACATATGTGAAATTGTACTTTTTTCCCAGGATACTTAAGGTTTACATAAGATGCTGTCAAAAACCATCAACATTTTCAATTTTGCAATGACAAGAATATTTAACACAAGAACTTAAATTACTTCCTACAACTAGGATTCAAAAATGTGTCATCACAAATAAGGACAGTATTCTTCTCTCCAAAATCTAGTAACTTCAGAAAATACATTTTACTGTACTGTTCAAGGTAGATGGAGAAAAAAAATATAAACATGTCGTTAATTGTCCTCACCATCTGCATCAAAGTGTTGCCAGATTTCCAGGAAACCAGCTGCATCCAGCTTATCAAAAGCACTGTCCATTTTAATAAATAAAGGCACAGTTAGCTGTCAAACTTTAACCTGTAAAAACAAAGCGGACTGCGGTGACAAACTGTGTTGCACTGTTCAGTTGCCTGCTTGGTTGACATATGCTCTTTCTGACTAAGTAAAAACCACACCTCCTTCTCTGGGTGTGTGTGTGTGTGTGAGAGAGAGAGATACTGTAGCATTATATTTGCCATCTGGTGGTTGTATTGTTACACTGCAAAGCAGATCTTCAACAAAAGCTACAAAAAAGAAAAGACAATGCAGAGATTTCAAAGCCTGTAAAATTATTTTAATCAATATTAATATTTGCACCAGCAGAATGACTTAACATACTGAAACATATTGATCCATGACAAAAAATGGAACAAACAACGTATCAAGACTGATAATGAGCAAACATGTAATTTGTATGCATTTTATTTTTCCAGCTCAAGGAAAACGCTCATTATTTTTGCATCATTTCTTTTTTCTTGAATCATGATGAAAGTAAGATTACATGTAGTAACAAATTAATACATACAAAGAGTTAATTTCTACATTTATGAACACAATGTACATGTGAGAGGAAGAACAACAAAAGATCAAGACATCACCGGCCACTGTTTTTTATTCCAAATAAGTTACAAACAAACCCCTAGTATAGTAGTGTACTTAGTACCAAAACAATATAGGATTTGCTGTGTTCACATAGGCGTGTGAATGTATCACAGTGTGTATATTACATGTGCGTATAATTACACATACATATATACACACGCACACTCCTACATGTATGAAAGCACATATATACATACAGTACAACTCACAGCCACATCATGCAGTCACACACACACACACATAGACTCGGGAGTCTAGACTCGATGCTACTGGTTATTTTCACTTTCTCCACTCCGTGCACCAACAGAAATGAAGAGGATTTCTCAGGATTGAACACACAACTTGACAGAAACACAGCCAGCTGCTTCTGAAATCCCAAACAGAAAGCAAAAACAGAGAGAAGAGGATGTCCATATGATTTCCTTGCATCAGGAAAATGTAAAAAAAAAAAAATGTCAACAGAATACAGCACACAGCTACGTGTGTTTGCTTTAAAAGTATTGCAAAGTAGGTAAAAGTAAGTAGTGGTATTGTTTTCAGTGTCCTGGAACACCTTTGAAACAAAAAGTGATGTTTTGGGACTGAGACTGTAAATCGAAGCAGTTGTTGACATCAGAGACAGATTAACTATATACAACAGGAACAGTGTTATTTCCGAGACATGATTAGTGACACAAAATCTTATCATAATCCTACAAAAAGACATCGATAGACACCATAGGAAAAGGTGCACCAGTAAGACCTTTGGCCCTGACTTGTATTAGACTCTAGTACAGTACAACAAAATACAAGTTGTGCCCCTTTCACACTGCGCATAAAGGTAAACGGTCGTGGCTAGAAGGTAACACACAAATTGCGAAACTCTCACAAAACGGTTAAGGTTAGACATTGACCATCGAATGGTTAAAGTTACGATAAGTTTGTGAAGTTTTGGCTAAGTTTTTGCAATTTGCGGGTTATATTCTAGACACGATCTGGTGCACACTTAATATTAATGTTGGAGCACAGTTTGGCACACAACAGCTAGATAACACAAAGTAAAAGTAATGCCACAGTGGTTAATGTTGATATAATGAAACGTTAGTTGAATCATCTCACATACAGGTGTTTTTGGGATATATTGCTGCGTTCACATGATATAGGATGATGGCAGAAACGGGACAGATTCCCATGTTTATGACATGCCAGCATTTCTGTCATCAGTTTGTATGATTGCAAAGTTGATTAAATTGAATGTTGATTAAAAAATAATGTGTAATGACAATGGCATTATATCCATTTAATTTGGGTTTATTTTCTCTTAATGATGGACTGATGCGAGGCATCCATGTTTGTTTGCTTTTTAAGGAAAATTTAAGAAAAATCCAAGTTTCTCAGTCCTAATTACAGCTTGGATGTTGATGGTATTTATACGTTAACTGGTAATTATGGCAACTCCAATATGACGTGAATGCAGCATAATCGAATGCAAAGGCTAAATATCTGTCCCAACCTGTATATCTAATATTAGTAAAAACGGTATGATTCTAAATCAAAGAAAACAATCAAACGCCAAAGGTACAAACCTTACCTTTGTCAATTAATGCTAAGATAAAAGATTTTGAACACAAGGTTATTTTGAGAATCTGTTTTCTGACAGTGTAGCAGTGTGAAAAGGGCATTTCTTGCTCTTTAATGACAAAGATAAGAGGCCTGAGACCTAAAGTATGATGATGATGTTTTTGTTGTTGTTGTGTAGCATTCAGGTCCTGAAAATGCTACATACAGAATAGCTCAGAGTAGCCCAGAATAGCCTCAGTGCACTTTCACTTCAGGCACTGCATTCTCAATTATTTTTTAACAAATACCAACTCTTTATAGGTTGAATTAAAAACACAAACATTGTCTTTGCACAGAGTGAAGTGAAAGTGAGCTGAATTTGAAAGCCCTGAAGGTCAGGTCTGAAGTGTTTGAAGGGCTGGAGTTCCCTCAGTGTCCCACTTTCACACAAAGATCAGACTGAAGAGGTTAATGTCAAAATCTGGATGAAAATAGCTACTAAAATGGAAAGCAAATGTCAGTGGCTTCCAAATTAGATTAGCTGTGACATCCCTCTTTTTGAGTAAGTTCTTTGCTTTCATTGGACCATCAGCACACCAGGGGAATATTAATATATGTAAGTGTGTTATCAGAAGTGAGGAATCCATCTGTCTTTACGAGCAATTCAGAGATAAACACTGTTAGTAATGCTTAATAGTCTCATTTAGTCTAGAAATTAAGCTGTTTACAGACATGTTTATGAACGCCCTCTGTATTGCACTTTAATGACAGACACATATTCCTTTCCCCCATAACCAGCAGAAAAAAGTCGTCTGCAGTTTAAAGGTATCATAAGATTAATGTTTTTTTTCCACAGTGTCTAAACACAGAGAACAGTGTTAGTTAACAGTGCTGAAGCCGTATTGATTAGTTATCGGTGAAGTTAAAGTGTACCACAGTCCTCTCAAAGCAACACTTCATATGGTCACTCCAACTCTCCCACACAGAGACAAACAGTTGTGATGTTTGATATTATAGTCTATAGCTATCCTTCAGTCCAGTTCGTCTCCTCTCAGAGTCAGTTGTAGTTTTGCTGTGAGGCAAGCTACATCAAATGTGTATTTTGTGATTTATGGTGGGCTGAGATTCTCAGCTGAACCTGTATTTTCCTGAAAAAAAACAAGATGAATTGCATAATGGATTCAGTCACCTCTGAAGTCCGGAGAAAAGTAACCTGCGCATACTGAAAATAGCATATAGAAAAATCTATACAAATATATTGAAGGGAAAAAATGCCACCGGGTCCTGGTCTGGTCGTATGGTTGAGTTCAAGTACAGTACAGTGATCCTGGTATTATTGTTACATGTGTTTGGTCCCTGGGAGACGAGCTACTGCGACAAATAGCAAGAAGATGTTAGATTATTAGTCAAAGAAAGAGATTTGTACACTCATAGTTTCACAGTCTCTCTCTCTCTCTCTCTCTCTCTATCTTTTGCAAAAAAAAGTCTGCTGGTTCCTGAAAGCATCTTTTTTTCATTGGATGAATATGCTCGATCACCCCCAGGAACCATTTCCTCAAATCCTGAAAAGGTTATTCTTCTAGAGACATGAGATTTTCAGCTGACAGCAGAGAGTAGGAATGGAAAAAAGGAGGAAAGGCTGTTTGTGAGAAGGAAGCTCTTAGGAGACTTAGCACAGTTTGGTTTACTAGGTGACAGGATGTGACTGAAAAGTTTACTGAGGATTTTACCCCTCAAGTGTTAGTTTTATTATAGATAACCAAACTTTAATTTGAAACTGTGTATTGCCTGATACTACAGCAGGTCTTCCTGCAAACCAAACATGATTTGTATTTTTGCGGTCAGACAGAACCTGCAGGTACAACCTCTAATATAAATATATTGATTATATTCCCCCTTAGTTGCTTTTCTAAAGGAAAACATGTGAGGCTTGTTAACAGGTTTTTTGCTGTGAATGTGTCTTACTCATATTAAAATAAAGTCTTTGTCTGCCTCCTCCCCAGAGTCTGAGGACTTCTTGCGCGCTCCCTTGTCCTTGTCTGGGTTTGAAGATTGCTCCTTGGTCTTCAAGGAGCCATGATCCTCAGAGTTGGTCCGGAGACGGCTGGGTCGCTGAACAGAGTCTGACACAGACCCAACCCTCACTGAAAACAAGAGAGAGAGAGAGAAGATGAAGACGACAGTAAGTGCTGACACTGCTTAGAGCACGGGGGAGAAAGGGGATGAGGAGAGAAAAGAAAAAGAGGTGAGGAAGAGAGGGAAACTAAGGAAATGATGCATTATTTTTTAATGTAGCTGTTACTACAGTGTGCTCATCTTTCAATGCTAACCTTACAGCCCTTGGGATACATAAACTAAAACAGGTAGTGATGTAAAGCACAACAACTCCACCTTATATTTGCATTTTTAGGAATCATCTCAGCATTGAGGCTTCAAAGAGCAGCCCCCACAAGGCCAAATAACTGCTCTGCAGCCTAGACAAGACAAATGCAGCAAACTCCCTGGTAGTACCAGCAGTGTGTGTACATATATCTATTATACAGTACAGCCTGCTGATAAAAACGGTTCAGCAAATGTGCAAAGAGTGCATGATATTAGAAAAACAAATGTATAGAAACAATGGATACCTAAATATACAGTACAAGTTGTGAATGTTGAGAATATATGCAGATTGTTATCCCTGTGATTGACTGGTGGTCTGTTCAAAATAGTTCCCTACTCTCTGCCCCACTGCATGCTGGGATAGATGAGAGTGAGTACTTAAAAGAGATTCTGCTCCACACTGCCATTTGAATCTTCTTGATCATCTTCCTCAACATACATTCCTCTGTGTATACTGCCACCTAATGGATGTTGATTTACTCTGTAATGAGGTAAACGATCCAAAGGTTATGTTGATTTGCACCTGGGACATATTGTCATATGTACAGGGCTTTTTAGACAAAGGAGAAAAATGTGCCTGTCTTTCTTTCTTTTTTTTAAATTATGAATTATAAAGTCCATCTCCCGAAGGCATTCATGTCCTAAGTTTAGTGTTACAGCATCATTAAATCTCAAATTATGAATAAGAAAGGTTGTCTTCTAGGTTAAAAAAAGGTGTTGTTGTCCAAGGATCCCTCTAATGGCACAGAGGTTATGAGATTACACTGGCTGCACTGAGTAGATAGAAACTGCCCCCTCTAGCTTTTAAGTCTCATTCGATATGCATACGAAAAAACAACTGATTTTATTAAACTTCTACTGAGGATCAACAAAACCAAGCAGCCAACGGTTTCAGAAGAAATTCTCATTTGCCTGAGAGCAGGAATTATGCTCATGAACATGAATCAGATGGTTGTGCCTCTGACAGGCCCCAGAGGGTGTCACTGATAACATACAGTAAAAAAAAAAAGGGAAGGGATGAAGAGCAGAGAGAAGAAAGGGAGCCTAAAGGAGAGGATATAATATATAAAAAACATCAGAGCGGAGGGAGAAAATACAGACAGACAAAAATCACCAAGCTGCCAGGCTGCCTGTTACATAATGGATAATGCTGCTGTCAGATTCTGACAGTGACATCAAACATCTACCAGTCTATCTCGAGGGGAAACCTGCTCTGGTCAAATAGGACATGTTTCAGGTGACGGAGAGAAAAAGGCAACTGCCAATGCGTTTGTAAGAGGATTACTGTTTGATTTTTGATCAGCTGTTCAGTTCACTGCAGTTGAAAATCTATTTATTTATTAGCATCAACACCACGGCATGAATGGGCTACGTGGAAATACTAAAAAGATTCTGTGACCCACCATCCTGAGTGGATTTGTTGGCAGAGCCTCCTGACTGCAGACCCTCTTTGTCTTTCTCTGACACCGTCCTCTTCAGCATTGGAGGAAGAGCTGTGACCTTAGGAGACACGCCGCCGCTGCTGGGGGAATCTGAGCTCTCGTCTGTCGGGAAAATTATCAGAAAACAACGTAAGGCAAATATTGTCTCAGCTGTCATACGATCTCACAGGAAGATAAAGTCTGAATCAGCTGCAGCAACAATCTCCTCAGTGCTCAGACTCTTGTACCTATGCTCCTGCTGGTGCTGCTTGTCCTCGGCTTCTGTAGGATGGAGGGTCGGGCGGCCAGAGCCGGCTTCGCTCCCTGTGGCACCGGTGGTTTGGGACTCACTGGTCCCCCGGGGGAACTCGAGGAGGACGTAGCCCTGAGACGAGGCACCGGGTCAGGCTTGGTCTCGCTGCGAGGAGGGCTCTTCTCTGGAGAACCAGTCGGAGGGTCTGATTTATTAATTGAGCCACTGGGAGACCTGCTTTCTGAAGTGGTGGGCTGAGGCTTGGCTGCTGACACATGCAAACAAATTTTAAGATTAAAATTTCTTTAAAATCATGAACACAATGATTTTGATGTACTGTATGAACACAGACCACCAAAAAGTAACATGAAAATAATCCACAAGACCAGCTGCATTTGTCATTAATAGTCAGCTTTTTTGCATGTTTATCTCAACAGATAAAACCACTTACCTGTTGCATTGCTGTCAGGTCTGTCGGGGCTGGAAGACTGGATGAGACACAAGGACAAAATATTCAGTACCACTATATACTACGAGTGCAGAACGGTGATAAAATATTTTTTTCTTTTAACGGTTTTGTGACATGAATCCTAGTATGTACAAATAGCCCTTGTACAAACATTGTACAAAATGTCAAGATCATCATTTTGAGTCTGGCATATTTGACACATTGCAGTCAATTTATATATACCGAATATTTCTAGTTTCAAGCTTTTATTGTAACAATGATTGGAGGCAGTGCAGTGCTGTGGTACTGAATGTACATGTAACACTGCCGAGCAACATTCAAACACAAGGGGGCGCCTTTGTGTTAGAAAATGCTCAGGATTCGGCTCACACACCCCAGCTTTGTATTAAATAATCTCCTGAATAGCTCCCTCCGTTTCACCTGCACACACAAACACACACACACACACACACACACACACACACACACCTGGAAGCCAGCCAGAACAAGCAGATGGCAGGAGAAGCTTTAGTGCCACTGATACAAGGTCAGAAAACCCCCTAATGCTGCAGACACCATAAACCTATTAGTGTGCACACACACACACACGCTGTTTGAAATATGTGTTGGTGTTAGCACCTGTAATTGTGTTCACTTGACGTATAATAGGTCCCTAACTAGTTACTGCACTGCAAAGACGTACATCGCTGTTGCCCTTATTAAACTCTGGGGATACTGTATGTGTTATCTCACTAATTCTGTCCCCCTTGAATCACACTAGTATATTTATTTAAAATAAATATAAAACATATTTTTTATGCTTTTGAGGAAACGAACATGTGGTTGTAGAAAAGAGAGCATTTGTAGTTTAAGGCACCTTAGTGAATGTGGGAATTTTAAATAGGTGAAATATTCCCATGACATTTATGTCCTGCCGTGAGTCATGACAGACAATTTGCATATCAGCCATATTTCTTGTCTTCATTCTGTCCGTTCGCTGTTCATGCCTCCGTCTCTTTCACTCTGCACTTCCCTCCCGCCTCCTCCTCCTCTCACCTTGTCGTCTGGCAGAAAATCAGGGTTGTTGACAGGCGCAATGACTAGCCTCAAGATAAACACAAGTCTCAGCATCTGTGTGTGTGTGTGTGTGGATGCTTCTTATTTAGTGTGTTCTCCCAGCTGGAATCCACAGTTAGTGCGTGTTGAACAGAACGGCCTTGACAAGTGGAGACTGAACACCTACAGCGCTTTGTCCCCAGAACGAAATCTAATGTTGTCCTTATTTAAAGAAGCATCTCTCTGTATCTCACTCCTGTACCACTATCATAAAACCATACACCTTATTTTTGTAGTTTGTCTGAAATGCCTAAAAATAGACTATTTCAGTTTTTGTCATGGAAAAATGTTTAAGCTCTGCTTTTCATAATTATTATTAAATCAACAAATGGCTTAAATAATAGAGTTCATATCCTCCGTTTTAATAGAACACCCTTTTTACAGTCTCAGATCTACAGATGGAAGTCTAGGCCTGAGTCCAAAGGTAATCACTAAACTTTTGAATCTCTTGCAAGACATACAATTACTGAGCTTGAAATATTTTATTAACTTAATTGCAGTAGGATTTCTCAATTTTGTTGTAGTTTATTATCGTCACTCTTTTTGTTAGTTTTCCTTTATGCCGTGTTTGTTTTTGCAATGGTTTGCAAATGTGAAAAGAGCCTGGTAACCGATAAAACAATCTAAACTCAAAGTGCTCTTACTCACTTGTTCTGGAGCTTTCAACCAAATCACACAGTCCTCATCAGCAGATTGAGTTTGATCAGTTTCTATGGAATTATAGATGTTGCACCTCTAGCACCTCATCCATGTTGACCTTGATCTAAAGGACCATGTGATGTGATAAAAAGCTCCAACAGAAGGAAGTAAGTCAACCTTGAGTTGAGTTTATTTTGTTAACTACTGTTTGTAATGCTAAGAATGAACTGTCAAGCTCTTTTTGTCACTGTCTGGAAAAAAAGCCTTGCAAATTAGGACCCAACACAAATGTTGCTGGTGCAGGATATTCTGTATTTAATTATGAGGAGACTTTTGGCACATGGTTGCATCACCCACCAGTCCCTTACTTTACCTCACACCTCCACACCACCTCACCTTGTGTGCTCGCCTCTCCTGCTTGGCCTTCATCTCTGCCAGGAGGCCGCTGCCCATTATCTGCAACCCCGGGTACCGCCTGCCTCCCTGAGGGCTGCCCCTGCCGTCTGAACACTCCCAGGGCTCGTCCATGGAGTCGGGCGTCCTCAGCTCCTCTGAGCGGTCTGAGCTGCTGCTGTAGTCTGCGGGCTGTGAGCGGCTGGAGGCGTCTCTGCGGGACAGACAGGAATTATTACAGTAGGGAATCGGTGGCAGACTGGTACAATGAGACTGACTCAGTTACTGAGTAATCAGTTGGTCTATAACAGGAAAATGTTCATCTATACCTGGACTTTGACTCAGGTGCTGGGCTCTTTACTGCCACCTTTGGTGAGGAGGGCTCCTCAGGGATGGAAGCTGGCATTGAGGCTACAGAGGCTGAGGATGTACCCGAAGCTGGGGGGGTCGCATGGTTTTTCTCAGACTTATCTGATTTGTCAGATTTATCTGATTTGTCCGATTTATCCGATTTATCTGATTTGGTGGAACGTTTGATGAGGTTGAGGAATCCTCCTTTACTCTTCTTCTTCTCTCCATCGTGAGATTCTGAACTTTTGGAACGTCTGAGAGGAGAAAGAATGACAAAATACAAAATACTTAAGAAATTTAAGAGATTATTACAATAAATAAACTGGGAAAACCATTTACCATTGGCAGAGCATTTTGGCAAATTTTTCTTGGGCGCTCCCCACATAATCAGCTGTGCTGCTCATCCCACAAATGCATGATCCTTACAAGTTGGACATCATTGTGAAGGTAAATAAACAGGCTTTCCAACCATGTAAAATACAATGCCAATTAGCATTGTAACAACAGAGAAATAATCCACCAAACACAAGTTTCCGAACTTTTTTTCCCCAGTATATTAGGAACAAGTACACTTCAATAAATCTCTACTGGAAAAAAAACATTCAAATGCAGGACAGTCCTTCATGAGAAAAATATAAATAAAGCATAATCCTTACTTGGAGTCCATCCTGGTGACTTTTGTAGAGAAGAACTCGTCCACACCCTCATCCACCCTTCCCATGAGGCCATTCTGCTCCCCATCCTGAGATGGAGCACTGTTGATTTGCTGAAATAGGAAGTTGAAGAATCTGGCACCATGTCTTAAACTCAACTTGAAAAATCCATGCAAAGCTGCTAAGCTTTACTCACAGGTATTTTGCTGGAATGCGTTTTCTTGTTCCGTCGGGGTCGCAGTTTGGTGAAGTGCTGCAGCTTCTTTTCCTCCTCAGACGGCAGCTCCACCATCACTCCCGGCGGTCGGTGCTCCAGTTTTGGCAGGACCTGAGACGGAGTAGGTGGAGTTTGAGATGAAGACGAATTATCCTCCATATGGACAGGGACGTCCTCCAGGGCCTTGTCCAGGTCAAACTCCATCTCTGTAGGTTGGACATTGGTCATTAGGTAGTTTGTAATTAGATATACATCATCAGGTCTAAGTAGCATCAATATTGAGGAATTATTTGAAAGACAAATACAGAATGATTAAAACCAGCCACCCTAATCCAAGCTGAAAGATAATGTATTTGACTCTAATACAGCTCAATGTCATGTAAACTATAAACAAAACATGTCAAATACACTGCTTACCAAAGGCACGAGACACTGGCCGAAGCATTCTGCTGTGGATGCTCTTCCTCTTGGATTTAGGAGTCATCTGAAAGAGGAGCAGATAATCAGATACAGTTTGTGTTAATTGTCAACAAAATATCAAAACTGTCATTTCTATCGCTCAAGACCTGTTGAGTTTAACTTTGATAAGCCGTGTTCTTCAAAAAGAAAGTATCCTGGCTGAACAAATGAACGAGCAATACTGTCAAAAATCATAAAAGTTATCAGCTAACTCTGTGGCTGTTGGATCCTGGTTTCCTATTTAGGATTCTGTCCACAGTTTATTTGTAACTACCCTAGATTTCATAGTCTGCCAGTTTGCACTAAAACCAAACACCATCCGATTTAATCAAAACATATTATTATTAACAAAATGTAGAGGTAATTATCTGTATGATTGATACACATGACATATTTTTCCTTTGGTGGTTAAAGTGTGTGCCATGACAAACATTTCGATCTACACATTGACAGGAACTTCTTATTTTGAACAAGGTTAACAAGGTTTCTTCATTATGCATCCTAAAATGTAAAGTGAGTGAGTTACGGCAGCTGTTGGGGTAATGAAAGATTTACAACTTATGTCACGTCATACATTGGTAGAAAGTAAACACAGTAACACATTGTTGCGTATTATATTGTACTGTGGTCCACATTTACAAGGTGATGATGACAGACAGAGCAGTGCAATGTGGCTGGATGCATTAAGAAAAATATACATTTTTAAATATCAGTATTCAACAATGTTAAATAATTCTGAGAGTGAGTGAGAAAGTGAAGATAAATGCATCCTCATACTGTAGTTTTTCTTTAAAATAAATCATAAGAATCAAATATCTAAATACACGAGGCTCTTTGTGCTATAGATAAAGTTACAGCACAGAGAGCTTGTGTAGCAGGCCGGCACAGTGGCGACGAGAGACGGAAAAGAGAAAGAACAGTGAGACGAGCAGAAAGTGGATTGGAAGTAGAGTATAGAGGGACAGTCCAGAAATACTTACACTGCAGCACAAAATCTCCATGGAGCAAAGTGGAAAGAGAAGGAAGAACAGAGGAAAAGAAGATTGAAGAGGAAGAAAGACAACACACAGTAAAGCCTAGCGAAGACAAACAATGAAAGAGAGCTTCATGTAAAACAGGAGAAAGTAGAGGTAATTAGGACAGAGAGGGATATAAGATGAAAAGAGGAGTGAGACACCAGAGAAACAGAGAGCAGACACCAGAGACAGAAGAACATGCAGCTTCCTGTTGACTGCAGCCTGCATTCACTGTACATCATAACTCACATACATTATTACACCGACACTCCTTTTCTACAGCAAATCTACATAAAAACGTGGTAAAAAAGCAACCATTCCTCATCTGTAGACCCATGACATTTTCACAAAGGTCAAATAATACTAAATGTACCAGGTTGCATTTTAATTAATTTTACTGTAAATCCAGTTACATGGAAAATGGAAGAGACCTAGATTATACATCATGGACAGTAAAACATACATTGCCATCCAAACCTACCATGCATGACTCTAGATCCTCCAGCCTCTCAGCCTCCAGTAGCTCCGTCGATGCCCGTTTAGGAATCTTCTCCTCTGGGATGTCCAGATCCACCGACTCCTGCTGCACCAAGGGGCGACCTCGCCGCACCAGGTGGTCGGCCTGGGAGGACGAGGAAGGAGAGGAAACCAGGGAGCAGAGGTGGTTGGAAGAAGATATGGATGCAAGGAGGTGAAGATAGAGGGGAAGAAGTGGGAAGAAAGGTGGACAGAGAAAAAAGGAGTGATAAGATGGGATGAGAAGAAGGGAGGAATTGACAGAAAAATGGGAGGATAAAAAAAGGATGAAAAGGAGTTTCAGAGAGATTTACATATGCTACAGCAATTTAGATTTTCAAATTAACAGCCATTGTTGATGAATCAATGAACCAATTGAGAGCTCTGTTGACTTTAATCTTACCAGAGTGAGTTGGGATGTGGAAAGAGCCTCCAAAATCTCATCAACGATGCGATCGGACAGGAAGGACGCTAGACTCAGTTTCACCTCACTGACGCACAGGGAGAAACAGAGTGATGGTTAGGTAGCGAAGCAAGACAACAGAAACAAACAACCACAGAAAGTTCTCAGTGATTTATCTGTGGAATATCCATAGTTACATGTACATAAGACTATCAAACACAAACACACACCTGATCTTATTGATAATATCCACCCCAGACTGCTCCAGGAGGGTTCTGGTGACAAAGCTTTTGGGTACGACCATCTTGGCTGAGCTGGCCTTCATTAGCTCTGGACGAAGACTACTCCTCTTCATCACATGGGGACACAGAGACTCTGCTGCGTCCACCATCGCCTCCAACAGACTCTGGAAGGAGTGAAGATAAAGAGATGGATGGATATGAACGTGTGTGGTTATTTATTTATTTTTTATATGAAATTGGTTTTAACCGTTTTATTATAAAATTTAACATTTTAATATTTTGCTGATTTTGTTTTGGTGCCTTTTGTAAAGCATTTTGTAACTAAGATTTTGAAAAGTGCTATAAATAAAAATTATTATAATAAATCAAATATAGTGTGTTGAAGTCTTTTCCTTAGATTTAGTGTTTTCCGCCTGTAGGTGGTGCCTATTTTCTAGTTTTCATTCTATTTATTACAAACCGACCCTGTAAACCACAAATACTGTACATGATATACTTTAACCCCTAGATAGTATTGGATTTAACGTCTTTAGCACAAAAATAAAACATAACTTAATTATTTTAATGTCAATTTATTTTGTGGCTACAATTCATAGTTTAACTAACCATTTTTCTATCATTGCTGGAGTAAAAGTTGTAACCCTACCTGTAGTTGTTGGTCCATGACATTAGTCACCTCCCCAGCCATAGACTCCAGTTTCTCCTGGATGGGCCCCACTGACGAGCTGTTCACCTCCTCTCTGGCAGCTGATCCGAGGTGGTAGAGGTTAGGGAGCAG